>JAWNGG020000424.1:0-102908 GCA_036937485.2 Tetragonisca angustula
CATGTATATAATTACATCGAGGAAGCGCTATTGGTTGGGTTCTTGCGATTGTTTACAACTTGACACTAGAGCTAAACCCACGACTAAAATATAACATTCGTATTAACGCGCAAGCTTCTAAAAAATTATTCTATTCTATTAAAACTTCTATTGACATTTTATTAAAAATTGGTCAAGTGTCTAAGTATATACACAATATATAAAATCTCCAGAATTTTAGAAAATTACATTTTGAAGAATATACCGTCACAAATATATATAAAATCGCGAGAATTTTAGAAAATTACATTTTGAGGAATATACCGCCATAAATATATATAAAATCGCCAGAATTTTAGAAAATTACATTTTGAAGAATATACCGTCACAAATATATAAAATTTTCAGAATTTTAGAAAATTACATTTTGAGGAATATACCGTCACAAATATATATAAAATCGCCAGAATTTTAAAAAATTACATTTTGAGGAATATACCGTCACAAATATATATAAAATCGCCAGAATTTTAGAAAATTACATTTTGAGGAATATACCGCCATAAATATATATAAAATCGCCAGAATTTTAGAAAATTACATTTTGAGGAATATACCGCCATAAATATATATAAAATCGCCAGAATTTTAGAAAATTACATTTTGACTACTTTGGTAGTTCCAGTCACGACCGTTGATGATACGATTCTCGTTTGTAAATCCGTTTTGCCAAGGAACTAACTACATCAGAACAAGAGTGGGATAAAAATTCAACGATTGGGAAAATTAATGAAAATGGGTTTGCAGAGTTTTACTACTTACTCGAATATTAAGCATCTTTCTGCGCTTTGACTTGCACCGTCCGTGATTAAGCATCGAAGGGAGGAGGTGGAGGCCACGTGGCACGGAACGTGTTAAATTAGCCATCGATTAGAGTGGCGAAACGGCCGAGCGTGGACGAGTGTCACGAGCGCGTTAATTCGCACGTGACGGGAATCGAGAAAACAACCGATCGAGTCCAAACAATCGCGTTGTCTTTCAGCGTTACGGTTTCACCACTGTTTCTTCGATCGCGCTGAGGCTAAAATTCCGCCTACAGTTTCCCAAAACGTTATACCGACTCGAAATCGTTGACACTGACGCGTCGTCCGTTCGAAATCGATCAGATTTTCGCGGGGAACCGCGTTCTCACGAGGTTCTCCTCGTGGATCATTAACACGGCTGGCTGTGACAAATCAATTTGCCAACCGGGACGACCAATCGGGACGCGCGTGTCGTTTCATTTCTCACGACAGTTCCGCCAATCGTGCCTTGAACGATAATCTTGCCGGTGGAAGCGGTCGATAAAGCCTCTCTCTTTCTCTCTTTCTCTGTCTCTCTCGGACCGAGCTCTGTGCGTCAAACAGAGAGTGCAGAGAGTATTAGCTCTGTGCAACAAGTAATACACGAAACGCGAACGAAGGGTCCTCGTAGCTCGGATTGTTATTACTTTGTGTCACTACGATCATTCAGTTTGAAAATGTATACTTTTACATAGGGTGTCCCGTGTAGAACTGGTGGTGCAAGCGTGCAGATGATTCAGTGCGAAGAAAAGAAAGAATCAAATTGTCTCGTTTCGAAATGAAAGTTTAATCGATGAAAATCATTTATCCAAAAATTTGTCAATGATTTAAATTCATCATACTTAGTTAGGACTAGTTTTTAAGTTAATTGCCTGGTACAGAGCAGGCGCGGAAATTTTTTCGTTCAAGTCGTTTTCGAGAGTGTGTTTCGTTAAAAGTTTCCTTTGCACGCGTGTAATATAAATAAATTCCTCGAGCTTCGCATTTCGTTTTTTTTTTTTATTTTTTCTACATTCACGCGTAATAACTAATTAATCCCGTTGATTATTCTCTCTTGTCGCGTCTAGAAGCACCTAAATTCAGAGCATACTCGATAAATTCTCAGAGGCTTCAAAAAAATTTTATCCTTTCTTTTCTCTCACGCTCTTTCACGCAGAATCACGTTGCGTACCATTAGCTGAGGGAACGCTTGCAATATTTCCAAGTCCACCATCCAAGCGAAATTTCATCCCTGAATTTCTAACGATTGACAGTATCGTGTCAGAATATTCTCAGAAAGCACAAAACGCGGCAAAGAATTCGTCTCGAAACGTAGAAACGAATGATTCACGGGGGATCAAACTTTCTAAATTCACGATATCGAAACATCAGTCGTCCACGTGAAATATCCAAATCATTAGGTGTACAAACCTGGCAAACGGCACGGTGGACACGGTGGGCGATATGAAAATCGCGAAAACGGCTTTCCCCGTCAATGTTCGGAATGCAAACGGTGGCGTGGACCTAGTGCAAACGATGGTCGGTTCGCTGTTCACGCCGACGAGCGCTTTGGGGTTCGACGCATCGGTCTAAGTGCAAAGAGAAGCAATGACCTGATTTGAAATTTATTACGTTTGGGCGGCGTCCAAGTGCGGCGGTGCATCGACTGCCAAAAGCAAACGAGACGACGGGGCCGAAGCGTGTGCAGAAGCCATCGGGACGAGGAAATAAAAAAAGCGAAAAAACAAAAAAAAAAAAAAAAATAAAGTAAAATGGACGAGCCAGGGAAAAACGCGTGCTCCTCGATCGTTCCTCGAATTCTTTCGCGCGTCGCTCGAACTCCGCGATGGTGTTCTGGCTCTCTCGCTGCATATGAAATATATGTGTATGTCGTTTCCTCGAACGAACTTTTAACCTTACGTGTCGTAGATTTTTCTTTTTTCTTTTTTTTTTCTTGAAAATTGTACTCCACGTTTGTAAAAATCGAGCGTGAGAACCGATCCAGTGCCAGATCTTTCGTTTTCTTTCGTTCTCTTCGCGAATAACGGCAAACAATCATTCTGAGAACGTAAACTCTCGCGTTTGAATAAAAACGACGAGTAATCTTATAGAGACATGGAATTAAAATTATATATATACATAGAGAGAGAGAGAGAGTTATATTATATATATATATGTAATAATATATATGATAATATATAATCTAATTATATTATATATATTAATGAGTAATTTAATAGATATAGAATGAGAATAATATATATTTTATCATATGTTTAAGCTAAACTAGTGTTGATGTCTTGAATGCACGATAACATGTGGGTTTTCTTCATCCCAATTATGATTATTATGAAAATTGAATATACCATCGCTGGTAAACCTAGCTTCATCACTATTGCGATCTATGGAAAGAGAAGCCGGACAGAGAGTTTGCTCCGTTTATAAAATTCATTATATCTCATAAACGAAGACAGATAGGACATACATTTATATGACTTTTTTTCATTATTTTTAAGCGTACAATCAGCTCCCGAAATGGGTCCCACAAGTTACAAAACACCCTGTATAATCTAATCACCATGAGTAATCTTATAGAGACATAGAATTAAAATTATATATATACATGGAGAGAGAGAGAGTTATATTACATATATATATATGTAATAATATATATGATAATATATAATCTAATTATATTATATATATTAATGATTAATTTAATAGATATAGAATTAGAATAATATATTTTATTATATGCAATAGTATATAGAATTTGTATATTATAAAATTATAATATGTATAATAGAATAATATATATAGAATCTTAACTCGTGAACAGTGTTTAACGTTGAAAGTCGACGATTTACGATTCATCCGACAATTTTCAATTCCAGCGTTCATTTCTCTATCGGAATTAAATTCTTCTCGGAATACTCGGAATCTCGTAATCTGCGCCGTGTTCGCGCAATCGCGCGGCAGCGTTTCCCTCTTTAATGATGAATACGCGCGAGCGACGTGGGAGAGGGAAAGATCGCGAGATGTTTTTTTCATCGTTCGTTCATCGTCGGTAATTAAAAATGCAAGAGCCAGGCAGCTGCGCGGCGAGAAGAGGAAGGAAGGGGAACAGGGCGAGGAATTGCAAATAAGCCGAAATCCTCTTATTCTCGTAACTTCCGGAATGGACGCGGAGCCTCGCGGCGGCTTATCCGCGTGCGTGACTTTTGCTAAGTGGCCTTGAAACTGCCGATCGACGCAGATTATCGATTAGCCTGTGCCGGGGGCCACGGCGTCGATTTCGCGGTCGCGCGACGAAGGAACTTTCTGAAATGGAACAGTCTGCTGCCAGTTCGTTCGAACTCGAAGCGTTTTTCGCCGGCTGGCGAACGATTTTTCGCGTTGTTGAGACTCGTTTCCGATCCTGTTTTACAACCGTGTGAACAACCGTGTTCACGATAAACGTTGAGCGAGGGAATTACAGGAATTATAGGATTTCGCGACCTAGGTTGTTGCCACCGCGCTTACAGCGAAGATTACAGATGTAATCCCCGAGATACAAAAAAAAAAAAAAAAAAAAAAGAAGAAGGAGAAAAAAGAACACAGACGCGATGCAGGTTCGCGACGTATGGTTACTTTGGAGAATCTTCGAGGAACTTGCGAGTTCGATCCTGGTTACGAATCGTAGCTGGGAATTAAAATTATTCGCGCGTCGCGTGACGCAGCGCATTGAAAGTTTGACGAATGCGCGAAGGAAGTACAATTCACGTGAAATTCACGTTGAAGGTCGTCCACGAAACAGATACAGAGTACCCTGCGACCTTCTAGACGCTACCTGCAGACTAATGATGAATGACACTTGATGGAAGCACGGACAGAGGTCAATTAGATTCAATTAGAATCGGACAAGCTGCAGCGCTTTCTGAATAAACGTCGATTTATACAAGTGTATGATTGTACAAATTGTACGATATATAATTAGAGATGTGTATATATATATATTTTTTACAAATGGCAACGATCGTGTGACACCGATCGCTGGCAACTTGAACGTAGTCATCGGCGAGTCTGCTGTTAGTCACCGCTGGTGACCCCCGGTGTCGGCAGCCGAGTGTTAATTAGGGAAAAACCGCCGATGCATAATGCATAATATACGGTGCCGGTCGCCTGTGTTCCTACGATGGAAATGGCGGCTGAGAGGGAAACGAAATTCTCGGAATATTTCCAATCGAGAGAGTACAACGTCCACCTGTGCGACCACGAAATATTGTTAGAAATCAGTCGTGCGTGGCAATTAGTCGTCCTAAGGTACTTTTGACCAGCAATCAAAGTACCTTAGTCAATTGGAAAGGATATATAGGCACAGTAAGAAAGGCCCTGCAGAAGTAGTTTAGTCCAGCAGCGAGCATAAGCTATAATATTTCTAATATTTTTATAATTTATTTTTATAATATTTTTATAATTTATTATTATATTATTTTATTTATATTTATTATATATTTATTTTAATATTATTTTTAATAAATATAACATTTTTATAATTTATTATTATAATAATATTGTTATTAATATTCTACAACAATTATTATTATAATTTTATCATTATATCGTTATAATATTTCATCCACAAGACTTCCAGAGTGGAAGTCTTCTCTTGTTCCAAAAAATAAAGTGACTGTGCAGAGTGTAATTCTTGATCGTGCTCTCACACGAGGTAACAACGTGACGTCGCGCAGGAAACGAAGAAGGATTCCGTAAACCGGAATTAATTCGTTCCGTCTTGTTCTTTTGACTGGAGGAGGCGGTTCGTTACTTCCAACAGACCACCGGACTTATACTCTTCCACAGTGCCGAAAAAAGGAAGGAAGGATGTTTGGACGATAAAAGAGAGGAGGATGTTCGGCTGATGGGGGACGGTGGGACGAGATTTAGGTCATCGACGAGGCACGATTTACCTGGCCGTTCACCGGGTCGCCGGTTTAGAAGCCAGACACGGCCTCGCTCGATCGCCTTACGTCACCGGTAGCTCGCTGACGGCTCGCGCGGAGCGTTTGCGCTTGCGAGAGGTGTGTGGTTGCCGGTGACGTAGCCAGGTTGACGCAAACGAGGCGAGAGGCCTTCCTGCGGCCGTCTTTATTGCTTTTTCCGGAAATATACTCCGTCTAGACGCGCACGTCTCTCTGTGAATCATCTAGCTCCGCGGAGACGTCGAGCTGTGCTCTCTCTCTCTCTCTCTCTCTCTCTCTCTCACTCTTTCTGCCACCGCTCTCCGACGCCATTGTAATTCATCGCGCTCCGCTCTCCGCGGTCACGGATGAAATTACCGTTGCCACGCTCGTGGCCATGAGGAACTCGCGCGAAATATTTACAAGTCGGTTTGTTTGTTTGTTTAACGTTCCGCGCGTTTGCAATTGCGAAAAGCGAGCCTCGAGCTAAAGGGGAAACGTGTTTGCGAAACACGTTGCGGTGGAAAGTGGTTGCCGCCCCGATCGATGATCGATGGGTGTTTTTTGTTTGACGGAGTGACGTTCAAGATGGAGTTTTTGGCACGTTTCGAACTGAACCGAAAGTCGAGTTCATTGCGCTTCGAAACGTTGCGACGATGTTAGTTTGGACAGCCGGCCACAGCGATGGATTTACGTGATGCTCTCGAGGGACTGCTAGAGGATTACTTGATTTTTGTATGCAGGCTGTTTCGCGAAAACCAAGTCCCTGACGGTGTAACTTGAACTGGTCAAAGAGACGAATCGGATGGAAGAAATATCAATTTTTCACCGATGACCGAAGCGCAAAATTTTCATCGAGAGATATTGGAATGAAAGAAATAAAAAAAAAAACTGTAAAATAAATACTCAAGCTTTTATTTATATGTTTCATATTTAAATCTCTAAAGAAACACGCTGTTTTACATCTACAATATGTATACGTGTAACAAAAATTTGGGACTAGTCATTTCGACCAACATCGGTGGTATTGATCATAAATTTTCTTTAAAGAAAGACGTACTAAACTGGAAAGTTCGGCGTGAGCAGAAGCTAAAGTATACGGCAGAGAAAATATCGATTTCACTTTTCAAAAGAGAATCGAGAAATGAACGGTCCTCGAGAGCTGCAAATGAAATTTAACCAACTGCAAATCCCGTTTCGAGTCTCGCGCGTGAAATAAATCGCCGGTGCTCGTCTGGATTTCCTTCCGAGATCAAGCGTGCCCCCGCAAGAAACGTCGAATCCTCCCCTCTCGCCCCTCCCGGGCGTGTGCTGTATCTTTGAGAATCTTGGAACGAGCGAACGAGCGGAAATCGCAGACGCGAAATCCCCGCAACTATTTGCTCGGCGAGCGTGGTAGCATCCGGCTCGTGACCACGGTAAAAGTACTCTTCCCTCTTTGCACAACGGTGGAAGTTTAAAGCGATCGTTGGCCCGCGGAAAGACGGACTGGAACCGCGGCAAAAGCGGTTGCCGCGCCGTGTTCTGTAACCGAGTTGCCCAGCTCTGTGCTTCTCTCTCTCTCTCTCTCTCACACACACACACACACTCTCTCTCTTTCACTCACACTCCGTGGAATCGATTCGAAATTCCAGGCGGAACAGGCGAGCAGGTATCAGCGTTTTCCAGCTGGCCGCCACTCCCTTCCAGTCGATCGTCAAAGCCGCTGGCCGCCGCTGAAAACCCAGGCCAGGGATCTTCCGGATGATCCTGATTTAAAAGCTTCCCTCCCTCGGCTCCCGCTCGTAAATTTCCTCGGCCGTCGATCTATCGACGCGATTTCTTTCAACCTGCTGGTGGGGGTTGAAGGGTGTATGTATCGTTTCCTCGGGAACGAGGTCTTGATGGGAAGAGAATCTTGCGAGTAAACCGGAGTGTCTCTCCAAGTCACGAATGGCGCGATCGATGGTGGAATTATTATACATAGACGGATAGATTGATAAGATACTCGCGTGTTCCAGCGAGACGAATCGGGCCCCTGTGACTGGATGATTTGCGTACGGAATAGTGGAGCGGGCAGAGGAGAGGGTGAGTGTCGCGGGATTTACGGAGAGTATTCGGTTGCCAGATATGAAGAAAAAGGGTGAGGGGGGGGAGGGCAGGGGGCGTGATAAATGCGGACTCATAAATTTGCCGTTTTTAAGACGAGATCGTTTTAGGTTCGTGCATGAATTATGTTAGCCAGATTGGCCCCTTCGAGTGACGCGCAAACGAAAAATCAATATCGAAGGAATCGTCGTCGTTCGGTAGTTTGTTTCGGCGCTCGCGGTGGTTGGTTCAAATTTATTCGACGACGTGCGCAGATCTCGTTCGTGCAAATGTATATTTTTTATGAACGAGTATTCTGTTTCTTCTTTTTTTTTTTTTTTTAAATATTTTCGCGTCTCATCGGAATGAAAGAAAGATCGATTCGAACGGAACGACTGCCACGTTTCTGTAGAAGAAATCCGCGTGGCCTCGGCGACGGAAGTGGCAGCTGGACAGCGGAAAGGGGTGTGTCGGCGAGGGAAAATTCGTTGGTCCGGTTGGCCGCACACCGCTGTCACTGGCAGCGGGCAAAATCGCTGGCTATCCGTTCCGTCGTGTGTCATCCAGCCGGCGAAGAAGTTGCAGGTACCAGAAGGAAGTAGCCTCGATCCCTCGATGCCGCCACTGCGACGTTTCCTCTTTAACTGCGATCCAGACGGGCGGCCGAGTCTAAAAAGGTATCCACAAAACCAGCACCCTCCTGCCTGCCGTCTCGTCCTCTGTTCAACGACCGACGAGTGTCTGCCTGGGCGGTAGACACTCGGGGATAACGGAAGAAACGAAATGCCGGAGGAGAAAGGAGAAGAAGGACGAGAGGAAGAAGATGGAGGGTGGAGGGTGGTTGGTGGACGAACAGGAGGACGACAGCGCCTCGGGGGCAGTTTTATTTAAATCGGACTCGAGGAGGAAATGTGGAGTCTCTCGGGACGGGGGGAGGGGGGAGGGGGAGGAGGAGGAGGGTTGAATGCTGCGTTAAGTTGGCTCGTATATTTTTTCCCGAATTATTCCAAGGGACCAAGGCGGTGTAAAACGAGGTCCAGTGGCTCTCGTGGTTTGCTCTACGATATACTGCGTGCTCGATGGTAGATTTTTTATCGTACGATTGGAGATTATTTAGAAACGAAGCGAAGGTAGAATTGGTGTAGAATTGTGAAAGTTTTTGGATTTATTTTAAAGATTATCGTTCATCGAAACGATGGAAGATGAAAATTCTGAAGGATTAAGAGTTGAAAGAAATTGTTCTTTATTCCCAATTATACAACTGTTCCTTTCCCGTGCAACAAGCATTGTTTATTAACACCCTTGCGCTGGCAACTGGTTTGCGGACCATAACGAGTGACCGAACCGTATGCAATGACTCGTCGCTCTCTTTCCCTTTCGAACTCGTCGCTACGATATCGCTGGAAATAGAAATTATTAAAAAGTAACAAACTTATCGTTTTGTTTTGCCTGGGTTGCGTTCAAACATACTTGAAACGGAGAAAATGCTGCAACTTGGGACAAAAAAGATTCTCGACGTGCGTGTGGGCGCGAGAGGTTCTTAACGCAGACGAATTTTGCACGAATTCGTTTCGGAGACCAAGCTGGTTTCCAACGCGCGATGGGGGAAAAGAGTATTTCGAGGCGCGAAATAAAGTCCGCGCCGATTCAATTACGGCGTGGCTCTTTCGAGCGGTCAGCCGGCGAAATGTCTGGCGCCGGGGGTGTGTACACCGATTGCGTCCCCCGTCGTGTGCCATTGTCGAAGGTCTCTGGCCGTGTGCCGACCGATTGTGTGCGCGTCGAGCAATCGAACCCCGGCAACCACCGCCGGGCTTTGCTCTCTCGTTCGCCCTCATCGTCCTCATCGTCGTGCGCGAATATCGCGTCGGAGAAGGGGGGGGAGGGTGATTTTGACGGCCAGGAGATCTCAGGGGATGTCTCGACGCGTGCACGTGAAATTGACGCGTCGATATTCCACGTCTCTTAATCTGCAACACCTTTCGACAAATTTTTGTTCTTCTAGATAGCGTTACACTGCGACGTGGAACTTCAATATGAGTTTTATTAAAAGAGAAAGAAAGTTCTTCATCATGAACTTTAATACTTAGTGGCTCCGTTGTTTCATTGGAACTCTGCAACACCGACTATCATGCCTTTCGACAATTTTTCTTCTTCCAGCTAGCGTTACACTGTGACGAATTTTAATATGAATTTTATTTAAAAAGAAAAGAAAGTCTATCGTGAACTTTAATACTTAACGGTTCAGTTGTTTCGTTGGAACTCTGCAACATCGAGTATCACTCCTTTCGACAAATTTTCTTCTTCTAGACAGCGTTACACTGCGACGTGGAATTTCAATATGAATTTTATCCAAAAAAAATTTAACCACGTTGCGCTGGCAACTGATTGCGGACCATAACGAGTGACCAAACCGTATACAATAATTCGTCGCTCTCTTTTTCGAGCTCGTCGTTACGATATTCACTGGATAGAAATTATTGAGAGGTAATAAATGTATTATTTGTTTCGCCCATGGTTGTTTTACTTGAATATATACTTAAAACTGAGGGGAATATTGCAATTTTGGAACAAAAAATTCTCGACGTGCGTGGGCATGTCATTCCGCAAGTGGTTAATGTTTAAAGAAAGTAATGGTTCCGCAGTTTTTTTCGTTGTTTGGCACTCAAAACGTCATTGATTAATACGTATCGTGAAACTGGTATTAGCCGACGTGGAATATTTCGTAACGTTTCGTGAATGGGACGTATTTCACCGTGCGTGATATGGGGTAGGACCGGGGCGGATGTATCGACTGGCAGCAGCCAGATTTCCCTCTCGATTTTCTCGCTCGACCCTGACCCAACGACAGACGCGCGTGTTGTTTACCCCTCGCCCCTTCGATACGCACCATCTCTCTGTCCGACACTCGCATTGTCGTATATTACTGGCGTAGTATCGATCGTGCGTGGCTCTCGAAGCTTTCTTTTTCTGGATCTTCGACTATTGCTCCCGGAAAAGAATGTTCACAATTTTATTTAATCTAGTTGGAGACAGAGTTTGAATCAGATACTCGCGAAACTTTAGAGATCCGCACAGACTGTGCAGTAGTATGTAGTACAGACTGTGCGCGCCAAGTGTAAGTATAATAAATTTCATTGCATTCTCGTGCGTAGTCGATCGAGCGACACATGTAAGCAGACGTAGGAATGAAAAACCAGCGGCGAACGATCGATCGGTTGGAGGGAGGGGCAGTCGACTACTCGGATTAAGACGCCGGCATTCTTTCTGGCTCTCCTCGGAAAGAAACCCGTAGCCGCGTGAATTCCTCGAAGATCCCCGAGAAATCCGCCCTCCCTGGAAAGGTCTGGCCTTCCAGAGGGAGAAAAAAGGGGGAAACGAAATCGACGGTTGCTGACAAAGGGGACGCTCGTCGTCTTATCGGCTGCTCGTTATCCAGACGTACGAGGACGAAAAGTCTCGGCGAAGGAAGAAATCCGGCGCAGGGGTGGGAGTGGAAAGGGGCGGGAAACCTTTTGCAAGGGGATCGAGTTCTTCTGCTTTGGTTCTTTACGCGACACCGCCGCGCTCGCTCTTGGGGGGATAATCGTTGACACGTGTGGAAAACCGACTGGCGTCCAACTTGCAATCGCATGTCCCGCGCGTTTGCTTCTTAATACCACGCGGCGATAAGCTTACCACACATCCGGGCTTTAACGCTGAAACTACGTTGGCATTGGCAGTTGTTAAGCTCGTAAGCAACTTGGTGAAGTCGAAATGAGCCACGTGGAAGGATATGCGACGCGAAATATCTGAAAAAACGCGTATGTGTGTGTGTGTGTGTGGGAGGGTGGGTGAAATGAATACGTGTTTGCTGGTTTCTCCGAGGATTGATAGACACATCTTTGAAAAGGAATTGAGAGATATATTGCAGAGTTTCGTCATTTTTAATTTTGATAAACAATTAAATCAGACGAATCGAATCTTTCTCGTCGACGAGTCCACCAGCGAGAAATTGATTGCAAAATTGAAAGGAAGGAACGTTCTGGAACAAGTCTATTTATATTAAGTCTTGATTCACTTCAGTATTTCTAATTATGTTTTTCATTGGACATTACCAGCTCAACGTCGATTAATATCGGTATTAGTCACTAGTCAATTTTTTTTGTTCATTAGCGTCGTCTGATGGTATTGAAATTGGCGTTATATGCAACATGCAAATGGCGTGGTTTATTATAAATCGAACGACGGGGATAGAAGGTTGAAGTAGCTTTCGAAAAAAGGCAGGTTTGAAGACAAACAGAAAGGGATCTGCACATGTACATATCTATTGTATTATCATATTGCGAAATATTTTAAATATTTTATTCGTGCAATCGTAGAAGTTTCCTCAACGAAAGTTGACGTCTCACAGACAACCGATCATCAAATGCATCTTAATTTCTCACATTTTCCCTTAAATTTCGAGGAAAGAAGAATTCCAGAGAAAATTCTTTTCTGACATAAAATATTTCAATTAAATTTCCTAGACAACTAAATTTCCACAAAATTGTAGAAGAAATGACTGATTGAAATGTATAATTCAACAAATCATCCAACAAATTCTTCAGTGATAATTGAAAAAACATATCGATCGAAACGCTTCGAGTATTCTTTCGTTCTTGAACCCCTCTGAACAATCGAAATTTCAGAAAGCTACGAACGAAATGACACCAGCTGCGACAGATCGTCCGGTAATTAAAAAAAAAGAGAGAATATCGATTGAAACATACTGAAACACACTTCAAGTGCTCTTTCATTCTCGAACCCTGCCGGACAATCGAAATTCCACGCGACCACGGACGTTTAATCCACCCTAGACGCGCTGTGCAAGCAAACGCTGTGGACAGGCGACGATGATCGATCATCGAGGGGTTGGCAGAAATTAGGTTATTCGGCCATACGCGGGCGATGTGGGAGGAGGAGGAGGAGGGGGGAGGGATCGACCCTCTCGTGAATCGTCCGGACGGGCTGGTGAATTTTTCAGCCGCCGAATGAAAGATTCGTGATGGCCGAGGCTGGCGAAAACTCGAGAAACACCCGTGCCTGCGATTGTGTTCTCTCGTGTCGTGAACACGCGGGCGTGGTTGCCGCACCGGAACTCGGCCAGACGAGTTCGCGACTCGCCGGGCCCCTGTCCGACGGAAATTTACGTTCCGCCGTCCGGGCTAAAAAAGCTTCGCGATAAGCGATAGGACGAGACGCGCGTTAAAGAATTCACCGGTATCGCTCTCACCGGCAACGTTCATTTAATCACTCGTCTGTTCTCCGCTACACTCCTCGTCGCGGCTCGCGAATTATCGCCTGGATTTTTATCGATTCATTCGGGTGATGAATGCAAGTTTACGTGTCTTTTTTTTTTTTTTTTTTTAGACTATTTAGGACCGAGTCTAGGATTCATTCTGCTTTCTCATTGTCAGTCATTTCAACTCGACTTGGATTCCTTTTCGAACGACGTCTTATCAACACCTACAAACTTGGGTCATTTGCGTATAAATGACGTTAAATCTTTCACCCTCACTGACAACGACAGTTGGAAAAATATCTAAAAGTATATGATACTCTCGTGACGAGGCGTTCGCATTGGTAAACGGCTTTTGAATTAAATTGCAAGTACCAAGATAAAATCGCGATGTTAATCCGAGTCGTGCGTTTTAAAAACGGCTCGAGGCCGTGCTCCAGGCCGTTGTTCTAGGATTTCCAGCGAAATGTTAATAGCCCATTTGCCGAACAATAAACGCGTTTCAAACGTTTTCATCGCGGTCTCGTCAGCGATACGTCTCTGCGCGTCGCGTTATCGCGGCGGCGAATCGAAAACCATTACCATACTCGGAGAGAGGGAACGATCCGAGTCGTAAATGTAGCGTGTATGAATATGCCGCGCCACGTTGCGCGAATGTGTACAAGGAGGATGTAATTTTTCAGCTGCGTATGCATCTCGCGCGCCGACGTTTCCATCTAATCTGGCTGCGGCCGGCGCGTATTCCGCTTAATTTCACTGACAAAAGGAACACGGCGGTGACTCACTTGCCCGCCTCGAGTCGTTTCCGGCCGTTTTGTCAGGAAACTGACAAAGAAATCGCCGCGAGCACGCATTGTGTGCAAACAAATTTTATTTTATTTTTGTTTCCTTTCTTTGTTTCCTTTTTTGCGAGGGATTCATTACCCCGCACGCTCTTCATAAATATTGATCATGCCCCGTTTCTCCTTCTCGACAAACGAATTTCCGAAATTTGGACAGATTCGTCCAGCAGTTGGTTTCAAACTGTTTGAAATTAGGTGTAGGTTAATACGTATGATTACCTCGAAGAATAATTTTAAAAAAAATGTGATCGTTTCGCTTTATTTCATTTTATCTTATCTTGATAAAAGTCCGCTTTCTTCAAGGAATCGGATTTTCTTTCTGGCATCATTGACATCTGGCTCTCGACCGAAATAGAATCGATTAATCAGCTAATGAGTGGTCGCTCATCTGGTAGATACATCACCTCCTTAACTATTCTCTTTGTATCGCGTTCGAATCGTCATTCCGGCACGCCAGCCACGTCGAATAAGCCGTATGATATTAATATGCATATCGAAAAGCTAACAGTACGTTACAAGCGTTGACCAATTATCATTTCTATCTGCCAGGATTATTTAAACGTTGTCTATAGTCGAGTCCATAGTCGCTTGAACCTGAATGCAAAAAAATATCGATACGCCTAGTTGTTTTTTTTTTTTTTCTTTTTTTTTTTTTTTTGCGATGACGAAGGATGTATCAGCAAAGTGTAATAGTTCGTCACGTACGTGCAAGCAACGTGCACTTTCAGTTTTCTCAGTTGTTTCAATTTTTCAGTGATACAAAAATATAAAAGATTCGAGGGTGAAAAAAAATCATCCTTGCAGGCACGTTCTTTTTTTTCAGTAACACCAGCGCTTAATCCAGTGCCTAAATGCACGCTAATGGATTTTAATGGCGGAACGTTAGCAGAAGAATTACACGATTATCTTTTTCTAAGTACCGGAGTGTGTTATCGAAGTGTGATATCGCGTCGACGTTAAAATGTTTTTGCCTTTGAACAATTAAAAATATTCTATACTCTGAACGCTTGTCTTTAACACTGAACGTATTTACACTTTGTATCGTACATGTAATCGATCAAGTCTCTTTATGAAAGATAACTTTTTCAAGAAACCATAAGTGGCAACCTAATGGTTCTCTCGAAAAATGGCAAGAACGTTGTGCGTTCTAACAGCGCCTTAATCGTCGTGGATTAGATTTCACTAACACTTGATTTATCATCAGTGTGAGTCTGAATAATCAAGTAATAAAACTAACTCGAAACATTACTACATCCACGCGTCTAGAACCATAAAGTCGCTGTTAGAACCCACGCGTTCGCAGTGTTTTGCCATTTTCCTTTGCAAGGTCCATTTTATGTAATTTTCGTTTAATCAAGTTTCACTAACATTTCATTCATCATAGTTTTAGCATTAGTGCGAGTTTAAATAATGATAAAACTAACTGTTGACGTTCTTCGAAATATAAACATTCCACACGTCTAGAACCATAAAGTCGCTGTTAGAACCCACACGTTCGCAGTGTTTTGCCATTTTCCTTTGCAAGGTCCATTTTACGTAATTTTCGTTTAATCAAGTTTCACTAACAGTTCATTCATCATAGTTTTAGCATTAGTGCGATTTTGAATAATCGAATGATGAAACTAACTGTTGACGTTCTTCGAAATATAAACATTTCACGCGTCTAGAACCATAAAGTCGCTGTTAGAACCCACGCGTTCGCAGTGTTTTGCCATTTTCCTTTGCAAGGTCCATTTTACGTAATTTTCGTTTAATCAAGTTTCACTAACAGTTCATTCATCATAGTTTTAGCATTAGTGCGATTTTGAATAATCGAATGATGAAACTAACTGTTGACGTTCTTCGAAATATAAACATTCCACGCGTCTAGAATCATAAAGTCGCTGTTAGAACCCACGCGTCCAGAATCATAAAGTCGCTGTTAGAACCCACGCGTCCGCAATGTTAAATGATTGAGAAATACTAGGTATCCCGACCTATGGCTCTACAACATAATGCGGAAGAAGAAAAAAAGAAACCTCTTTAACCTTGTAACTTAAGATAAAAGTCAATTTTACGACGTCATTTCCCCGCACACGTATCACCGTCAAATCGGATCAACAGAAACTTTTGTTTTCTGTAAACGAGACGCGAAGAGTAACAGGAATATTGGCACCTTGTGAAAGTAGGAGAGCAAGGAGTGGAGCGTTTAGGAACGTTTAAGCGAGGGTCGAGCGGGAAATTAACTGGAATTTTCGCGCGGTCGAGGGATACTCGCCGGTCGGACCGAGCGTTCCATAGCCGTGAGAAGGCCGACGCGGTCGAAGCAGACCGCAGACCGCGTCTGCGGTCTTTCCGCCAGCCGTTCCGCTACTTTTCGGACTTTCCTGCCACCGGGGCGCGATTATCGATCGCCTGTCGCGCCGCTCGCGGCATCCGGACGCTGAATTAAGCTCCTGACCGCAAAAGCTGGCCGGGGTCGATCGTCTTCCGTTTGAAAATCAGCCCGCGCGCGATTTTCATCGCGCCACCAGCCGCGCTCCTCAAAAATCCACGCACCGTCGCGTGTAATTTCATTCGGCTGTTGCTACAATTCCGCTGGCACCGCGAAATTTCTTTAGCTCGAGCTTGACACTGATATTGACACTGAGAAATCCGAATACAGAGCGAGTCGATCTCCTGATACGAAGCAAGCGGACGACGAAAGTAAATACGGAGTAAGTGTCGAGTCGAGAGACCTTTTGGTACCTGATAGTTTTCTTTATGTGTCGTCTAGAATTTGTATTCGCAAGGCATTGTCGTAGGAACAGAACGTGTAAAACGAGTCGTCGGTGAGTGAAGAGTTTCAAAAGTGTTCAAAGTATTGGAATGAGACAGAAATTGCGTGATCGAGTGTTCAAAAGGTTGACACACGCGTGTAGAAATTATGTACGAAGCTAACAGAGGGCGAAGCTACAAAATATCAAGTCTCTTGGTATCTTGCAATCTTTCTATATAGCGTCTGGAGCTAGAGAAGACATTGTCGTAGAAACAGAACGCGTTTCCTAACCTGATAAACGTACTTTAGTAAAAACATTCAGTAAGGAAGCGTCAGTAAGGAAAGCTAATTGTAAGGTTCAAAAAAAGGTAGAGGAATAAGAAAATCGTGGAGTAAAATACTAAAAGTGTTAAGACACAGTAAAAATTACACAGTGTACAAGTGTAAGCGTACAAATTATACAGGAAGCCTATTACCCTAACATGGTATCAAAAAGGGATTAAAATAGGACCTGTGATATACACTGTATGAGAATTCCAAGTATCAGTCGTTTCGACTAAATTATTTGCCAATTATTTGACCGTGAAACATTATCGATAAAATTTAAATTTATACATATACGATAAAAGTTTATTATTGTCGAGTGAACGTACGGCGCTCGTTGTCAGTAGGAGAGATTCCGTAAAAAGAATTGCTGCACGGGTTTTGGAAAACTCCTGTTTCGCGGAACGAATCGATCAAAGTCTGGCCCAACCCCCGGAAACCGTGGCCGACCCACGCTCTTGAAAAGTATACCGCCGGAAGATTAGCCCTGTGAATGACGGCCGAGTGAAAGTTGGACGTCTAGACGTATTTATTTCTAGAGCGACGGAGAGCCGCGATTTTATTCCCGTCACAGGCGACACCGAAGCCGTCTGATTGACGTAGGTGTTGCTGCACCGATTTCGTTTAAAAATAGGTGTCTGTATATGGAACGCGCGTGAGATGTTTCGGCGCGTGGCATCGCTCCATTTACGTTCACGGACCAATTGGCGCCGGTTCGCAGCCTCCTAGCCCGAGAAACCACCATAAACGAATGGGGAACCGCGACAAAGACACTTCCACGGTGTTCACCGAAACAAACTTTTGACCACTTGCGCTGGCAGCTGATTGCGGACCATAACGAGCAACCGAACCGTATATACAATATAATTCGTCGCTTTCTTCACGAGCTCGTCGGTATCGACATCCACTGGATAGAAATTATTGAGAGGTAATAGATTTATTACTCGTTTTGCCTATATTGTTTTATTTAATATATGATATTAAATATTAAATATTACAAAACTGAGAGAATATTACAATTTTGGTGCAAAAGATTTGGCGCAAGAGGTTAAAAAGGAGTGCAAGATCCTCGAATGTTGATAATATTCGTAAATCATCATCATCCGGATGGAGGGGAGTGTAGAATCCGGCGGTATTCCGTTGTTACCGTGCGAAATAGGTAAAGCAAATCGCGCTTGTTAATTTTCACGGGAGGTATGCGCGCGGCGTCGCGTCCTCGTGTACTTCAAATATTGACCAACACGGCGAACATATCCTCACAACTCGTTCCGCAGCCACTCCACCTCGACGATCCTCTTCACACGGTCAACCAGTGAATTAACAAAAACCTGACTAAGGCACGGTATTAAAAAAAAAAAAAAAAAGAAAAAAAAAAGGGAAAGGAAAAAGAAATTCAGTTTGTTCTTCAGAAAAGAAAACTCACCGTAACGGATCAAAGTAGAAATTCGTTCGGACATCTTTGCATAACGTTCTATTCGAATTCTCTTTTCATGGAACTTTCCAATAAAGATAAATATTCCAAGATCAAGTATAAATATTTAGAGTTTACAGTGATGTTCTCCGTTTCGCTGTTCTCCCACTGTCAGCACGACGAGTTTCGAAATGGGAATCTTTCAACAACACTCTATAATCTAGAGCAGTGACGGCGAACCTTTTTCAGAAGTAGGTCAAATTTTGTTCATTATTTTTTTTGGTACTAGCTCGTGGGTCGTTAAGTCAGTGGCGTTACTTGGAAAGGTGGAGGGGAGAATGGTTAAAAACTACTTTTTTTCGGTTCTCACTGTTGTAATCCTCTAAAAAGTTTACGTTTCCTTTTTGTTTTACAACTGTTACTTTTGCGAGTGAAGAGCACAAAATAAACGTCGACGTCAAAAAATTGATATAAAAGGGGTGACATCGTGCCCAGTCACCCGTGCACTATACATTAGACATATATACTTTATTTCTTAATATTTTTTATTGTCTGTTCTCTCTTTTATTACACAAAAAACTAGCAAAGCTACCCATTCTCAGAATCTAGTGTGTGTTTTAGTGTTTATTACGTCTGTTTAATCGTAAACGCTGCATAAAATTTTTTGGACACAAGTAACTCATACAATATTTAAGAGATACCTATGTGTATACATAACCAAGTCGTAAAATCCTCCATAAAACACAATTATGCACTTTTAAGCTCTAATCGAACGCTTGTAATTTTCTTAACATTTTTTGAATAGAGGGGTTCGAAAAACAATTGAAATTCTTTCATATATATGATGATAAGTTTATACAAATCAACGCTTGGGTCATTTAAAAAGCCTGACCCGCGGATCATAGGTTCGCCATCATTGCTCCATAATTTAGAGCGTCGACGTTAAATATTCCTTCGCAAAATTTCCAATATTCCGAATTATGTAAATAACGCGAAAATTGTTGCGATTCCTATTTTCCAATGATGAAACCCTCCCGCCGTTTAATCCTGATTAAGAGCGGTCCGACTCTCAGCACAGTATGGCGAGAGAGTGTGTAGTTTATTCTCTGGACGTTATCAAATTTTCCACGACAGCGAAACGACCATTAAACATTGGCGACTACGACCGATTGTATTTCGAGCGGCGGGGCCATAAGCTTTCGATCGTAAATCTTGGAAAGCACCTTGATGGCCAGCTCGGTGACGTCCTTCAGCGGTCGTAGCCGCAATGGCAACTAGTGGCAGTCTCGTTACAACAGAGCGGCTCGCGACAGAGGTGAAAGTCGGATGTCTAGACGTGTTTACTTCGCGGCGCAATCGCGGCTGCGTTGCGACAACCTCGCCGATGGACGAAGCGGCGAGTCGAGTCGAGTCGAGTTGGTTTCCTCGTAAGTAACTGGCCACTCGAGCGTGTTTCTCTCCTGCACACCGATGGACACTGTGCGGCCACAGGGGTCCCCTCGATACGTGTCTCGCACGCGTAAACGCGCGAGCGCGCTTTCCAAATTGCATCGCCGTTTCCCCCGAGAAATCGTGCCGACTTCCCGACCACGTCTCGTCACCCATAAACACGATCAATCAGCCACCAACCCCTGCCTCGTCACCCAGATTTTGCCCACTATTTAACACTTTGATGCTTTTCTGTTTCTCACGCGTCCGTGGCACTCAGAGTGGGGGAACGAGGGTGAACGCACGATAAGTCGGCGAATTTCGACAGCTGTTGACATTTAGGTAATGAGAGAAGGAATTTTTCTTTTTTAAATCGACGAAAGAAACAATGAATCTAGCATCTCAAACGGAATATTTAAACTGGACGTTTAACCAGTCGCGTTGGCAGCTGACTGCGGACCATAACGAGCGACCGAACCGTATACGATAATTCGTCGCTCTCCTTTTGAACTCGTCGGTACGACATCGCTGGATAGAAATTATCGAGGAGTAACAAGTTTATTGTTTGTTTCGCCTGGATTATACTTAAATATACTTGAAACACTACGGAGATGTTGCAGTTTTTGGGACAAACAGTTCTCAACGTGTGTGGCACGTCATCCCAGCGAACGAGGTTAAATACAACTCGGGTAAAACAAATAATAAATTTGTTACTTCTTAGCAATTTCTATCGTCGACGATAACAACCTCTGACTATTTATTTCAATTTGTTTCGAAAATATAACGAGAACGTTAACCACTTGCGCTGACAGCTGATTGCGGACCATAACGAGCGACTGAGCCGTATAATTCGTCGCTTTCTTTCCCTTTTGGATTCGTCGGTATATCACTGGATAGAAATTATTGAGAACTAATAAATTTATTATTTGTATCATTCCGTTTTACTCAAATGTAAACATAAAACTGAGGAAATGTTGCAATTTTGGGGACAAAAAATTCTCGACGTGGGTGGCACGTCTTTCCAGCGCAACCCAACTACAAGATTCGTGGCCACCATAAGACGTACCCATCGAAGCGAACATATTTGAACATTTTCCTCCACTATCACAGTTTAAAAGAAAATTGTTCGCGAAACACCCTGTACATATCCTTTGAGATCCGTACTCACCTATCTGTACGCGACTAATTCCGGACAAGCGGCGAGGCGTTTCTCTCGAGAGGAGGAACTGGTTCGTCCTGCGGCCGTTTCGTCCGTCGTCTTCTTCGTCTCGCCAGGCGAGAAGAAACGAGAGTAGAACCTGTTGGTCGAAAATGTTCGTCGAAGCCACGGCGGCGCACACTTTTCGCGCGCGTGGCTTTTTACGCGGGCCCGAGGGGAGCCCGGGCAACCTCGACCCAGTCCCTGGCGAGGCCGCGACCTGCAACGCCGCGTAACCGGGTCTTAACCTCGACCTCCTCCGCGGTTGCTGTCCCCACAATGGCCTTTCTTCGTGTCTCGACGTTGTCGACGTCGACGACGACGACGAGACCAACTCGGTCCGCGCCGCAAACAAGACGGACAGGACGAGGGACATTTGCATGCGTGTCTGAAGGCTCGTAGGACGACCTGTCGTCCCCGTTGTCCCGCACGACGGCTCCCTCGTGATTTCCTTTCGGGTAAAGAAGAGTCGCCTCGCCACTGTCCTTCTTTCTGTTTCTTTTTTTTATCCTCTCTGCCGGCGTGGAACCCTCCCTCCCCCTCCCGTCTCACTCGCTAGGATACTAGTTTCTGAAGTAGCTGTTGAAGAACGTTCCTTCACTCGTCTCTCGATATTTAGGGTTCGAGGTTATGGGAATATCGCTGGCGAACGGAGCGAACTCTCCTTCAGATTCTAACGGTGTGTTTCGCGTCGTTCAGCGTCTCAATAGGCGCCCGATACGAAACGTTCGAGGTGCTACGGCAGCATTCGTGTGAAATGATAAACGAGGATTCTAATTCGATGGTATTCGAATTTGTTTCTTAAAATATATTTGTCAAACTCACATGCTAATTGATAAACATCAGTTTGTTAAATTTAACTATTCGTTAAACAATTTTTGAACTGTATTTGTTAAACTTACATGTTAATTAATAAACATTTGTTAAATTTAACTATTTGCTAAACTATTTTTAAACCGCTTTAATAACAGCTTTGTTATTGACTAATTGTTGTGGATCGAGAACTATGGTAAATCACAGCGTCGCGCGATTGTCAGTCAAAGGGTTAAGTACATTACCAGGGAAATTGCGGCCTGAAATAATCGTCCAAACTAGATGCATTCTCCGCAATTTCTCTTCTTTCTCGTGTTATACTCTGCGTAATTCAGCAGACTTCCACCGTAAAAAAAAAAAAAAAAAAAAGTAAGAAGCGAAGAGCATGGAGGAGTAATCTGCAGCCAGGTGGAGGAGTTCTGCGTATTTATAAAAATCTTAGCGTCTGGCGGGCCTGTCGGTAAGTTTCGCAGCCGAGAGAAGCTCCCCCGTAAAGATGAAAAATTCCATACATTCGTGAAAAGCTGGCCGTGATTTCCCTTGTGTTACGCGATATCGTTGTTTCCCTTTGAGCCGGGGATAACAAGAGCGAGCTCCCCCAAAAATTGAAAATAGAACGCGACAGGTATTCGTCTGATTAAAAAAAAAAAAAAAAGAAAAGAAAAAAGAAAAAGGAACGAACGAATGTTAGCAAAGATAAGGGAATAATCTTCAAATTCTCGCACCAAGGAACAGAAGGAAACGAAAACTCAGACTCCTTAACCAAAGAAGCAACAACAGATCGAACGAACGAAGCCAACATCCCAATCCCACACCAAGACCAAAGCGGAAAGAGAAGAATGGAACAGAATTTGGACGACAGATAAAACCAAAATACACGACACCATCATTTCTATCAAAAAATACCAAACAACAATATAGGCAGAAAAGGAAGGATAGTCATGACTAGACTTCGAATCGGACACTCCAAGATCACACGCGAATACCTCCTAAGCAAAACAGAACCAGCTTTCTGCAACATCTGCAACCAACAAAATCACCACCCAACACCTGCCACATGAATGCAGAAAGTACAGAAACCTAACAAGTAAATTTAGGATTAAACCAAAACGTTCTAACGCTCTAACCTGCCAGAAACAACAACAAAAAAAAAAAAAAACGTTATCAACTACCTAAAGGAGACCCAACTACTAGACCAGATATAAAGAAAAAAGACCACGTAGTCGATGCGACTCTAAACCTCCATATAAAAGAAAAAAATCTTCAAATTCAATTGGAGACTATGTTGTAACGAATAAAGTTATATTTCTTGCATTGTTGTATCTTCTGTTACGATCGTTCGTCGAGCGGTAGAAAAAAAAAAAAAATTAAGTCGCGGTCCTGCTGGTTTCATTTTCCGAGCGGAGAAATCAGACGGGAGGATAGGTAGAGACAACGAGGATAGGTAGCCGTTGGCTGATAGGCAACGTGGCTCGATAATTACCTTCGCGAGGCTGGCTGCCGGGTAATAATACCTTCTTGTCCCCGTCATCGGCGTCGTCGGCTATGAATCAACCTTGGCGGGCCGATATGAGCGATAAAGAAGTCGGCCGGTCTAGACGATTACGCAATTCCCTGAAAAGGCATTGATTGACAATGTCCCTCCCTTCCTTCCTCCCCCTTCACGTCAGATAAAAGGCTTCAGCTATTCGTCTCTGTACAGGTACTAAAGTCTACGTTCTCGTTCTTCTCGTCATCCTTGTTGGACATGTTTAGATTGTTTAACACTGGTAATAACTACCGAAATGGCCAAAACGGCCAGTTCTGACCCACAGAATTTTTCATGGAAATTTCGAATATTTGTAATGGCATATTTGCAGAGACACGAATGATTTTTAGAAAAGAAACAGAGCTTGTACATAGTAATCTTCGTATTGTGTCGTAAATTCCCCCCTCCCCCGTTTCCTTTCATTTTCGTTTCTCTGCTGGAAATTTCACGCTTCGATCGTCAACGGTTGTTTTGACTAGATTCAATCCCGACAGACGCGGGAACAGTGTACGAGTAGGTGGTGAAATGAGGGTTTTACGTTATATAATGCAGAAGGATAGGAGTTCCTCGAAGGTTTCAGAAACAGTGAACAGAGGGAAATAGACGAAGGTCCAGCTTTCAAATTCAGGCGATGGGAGAGATAAGCAAATTGATGGGCCACGGTGTTACAACTGGTAGCAAAATAGGGCCGAGTTGTGCCGCGTGTAGGGAACAGCGTAGTGACAGATAGAAAATTGGGAGAAGATCGTTACGAAACCCAGGCCAAATCCGCCAATTCGAGAGTTTGATAAATTTTTGTCAAGTCGACCGTTCACGACCAAGGCAGCCGCCGGCTGACGTTGATACTCCGTTCTCCGTGGATTTTAGTTTCTGATGTAATTTCAATATCTGAGGAACTATACGCTCAGACTGGAATGCGTGCGTTTGCGAAAATGTTTGCGTTTACGAATCATTGAACTCGTTGATGCAATAAATAGCGTAATAAATACACTATTGATATATAAATATATATATATAATATAATAAAATTAAATAAATATAATATAATAAATTTTTATTTATTGTACTATTATACTATAATATACTATCATACCATATACTAATATTGTAATATACTATCATACCATATACTAATATTGTAATATACTATCATACCGTATACTAATATTATAATATACTATCATACCATATACTAATATTGTAATATACTATCATACTATGTACTAATACTACAATATACTATCATGCTGATATACTATAATATACTACTATACTATATACTGATATACTATAATAGACTACTCTACTGATATATACTAATATACTATAATATACTCTCATACTATATACTAATACTACAATATACTATGATATACTATTATACTATATACTATCGTACTATTATACCATAATATAAATAAAGAAAATTTGGAAATTTAGATATATATATATATATATATATATATATATATATGTAATAGTACAATAAATAAAAATAAAAATTTATATACCATCGGATTACAGATGATCCAAGTATATGATTCTATGTGTGTACAATAGTTTCAACAATTGTTTCTTTTTTGAAAATTCATCGTACAGTGCAATAATTTCTTTATCGAAGGATCTTGATCTAAGATCGACACCTTTATTATTTTTCAAAATATGGATAAACCCGTGGCGTGTTAAACCGAGGAATTTATATTAAACGAGATTCCCCTCGGTTGTGTGGCTCGGGTGTTAATAAAAATCGTCGAGGCAAAGATGGGAGAGCAACGTAAAGGCGATTTCACTCTCGGCGATCTTCTCCCTCCCCCCCCCCCCACCCCACTCGGGTTGATATCTCCGGTGCTCCCTTCTCGATTATAATCGGCGATTTTTCACTTTCGGGCCTCCACACACACACCCCCCCCCGTTTCCCCTCGATGACGTGTTGCATAATAAAGTACAGAGTGGCGGAGGACGCCCCACCCGGTGGTTATAACTGCCGGGGCACTGTGTGATTACTTGGAGCCACTGGTCGACGCACGCTCGGCGAAGCGCGTCAGATCGCGCTTTTGCACCTCCGCGCCGATAAAGTTACATACGCAGACTGCAAACTGCTCCCTCCCCCGCCCCCCCTCCCCTCGGACTGGATGGTACCACCATCCTGCGGTGCCTCGCCGTCTTTAAGACAAGATCGTCCCCCGATAGCATTATTATAGTTATTATTATATCGTTCGGAAGGAGTCGACCCGTTGATCTGTCGGAGCGTAAATTTCCGCTAGTTTTCTAGCTCGTTAACGCCGCCCGTTCCCCGTCTCTTTTTTCTACCTCGTTCCACCTGCATTTTCTCCCTCATTATTGTTTACCCATTATCCCCGTGGCGCTCGCGCGCAACAGACACACGTGCACGCGTACGTACACACGCGCGCACGCCACGGGGACAATGAACCCCGCCGTCTCTTTGGGGGATCCCCTGCAGCAGAGAGAGAGAGAGAGAGGGGGGGGCTGCTGACTCTCAGATCACTGCAGATTCTCTCGATACTGGGAGAGACTCCCGTCCGTCTCCGTGGATTTATGCGTCCGTGGTCCGTTCGATTGCTATCGATTGGCAGGCTCGTTTCCGTCGTTACCGTGAAATTTGAGCGAGGCGACATTTCACAAACTTCGTTTCTCTCGGTTCGATTTGTTCTTGTGTTCTGGAATCTGGGCATGTCGAAATTCAGGCCGCGGATTTGCCTGCACTCGTGAGAAATTTCAAAAGGTGAAAAGAGAAATATGTGAAGTATATTTCGTCACATTCAGTGGGTATAATTTTGTAATTATAGTTAGAAAATTGTATGTTATATGTAATTTATAATAGTATTAGTATAGTTATATATTTCTAATAGTAGTAGTGTATTATGTATAAATTATAAATATCTTGTCACATTCAGTGGGTATAATTTTGTAATTCTGGTTACAAAATTGTATGTTATATGTAATTTATAATAGTATTAGTATGTTATACAATTTTAATAGTAATAGTGTATTATGTATAGTATAAATGTTATATATTATATATAATAAGTAATATAATTTTCTATTTAGGTTTCGTTTTTGTAACGTGCAATTGTTCTGCGCTCGTGAGAAATTTTTGAAGAATGAAAATGACAAAAATGTGGGATACAGTTCAGAAAAATACAATCTTCCGTCTAATTCTTTCGTGAAACTAACATGAAAATCCGCCGTTTGGACTGTGGAAGAAAAGAAAGAAAAGAAAATTTGGAATACGGTTCGCAAAAATATACCAAATATATATTCCACGGTATTTAATGTGTAATGCAGTGTATTTCATTCAGGTTCCATTTTTCTGATCCGCGTAAAAATCCGCAGTTTGAAGAGTCCCTCTGCATTCGCGAGAAATTTCAAAAGTGAGAAAGAAACGAGAATGAAAATCCAAGATACAGCTTAGAAAAATATATTCACAATATTCAGAATGGGTAACGCAATCCTCTATCGTAACTAGCACAAAAAAAATCACAGTTTAGACTGCGGATTTTTCTGCGTTCGTAAGGAAAAGAAGAAAGAAAAATGTAAAACGTAAAATACAGTTTCTATTTGTACAAAATATATAATATTTTTTACAGTATTTAGTGGGATAATGCAGTGTCCTATCTACGGTTCTGTCGGCAATGGTAGCACTCTATACAGGGTGTAACTTGTGGGAGCTGATTGTACGCCTAAAAATAATGAAAAAAAGTCATATAAATATATGTCCCATCTGTCTTCGTTTATGAGATATAACGAATTTTCTGTTTCAATTACTTTTACAAAAGATGCTCGAAATGTCCACCTTGCATGCACGCGTCTTGTCATTCATCTGGTTACTCTCTCTATCATTCCTCGGTGTTTCTCGAATTTGTCGGAAGCCTTGCTCTATTCTATTTCGTAGTATTTCAGCATGTTCAATCGACGTTGCGTACACGATAGATTTTAAATGTCCTCACAAATGAAAATCTAATCGATTCAAATGCAATAGAACCTTCACGACCAATTCATTTATTTGCAAAGCGTAGACTTAAAAATTGCCTAGCCAGTCGGCTAAAACGCGGCGGAGCTCCATCATGCGTAAACCGCATACAAAGTCTAATATCGACTGGAACTTGTTCTAACATTTCGTGTAATCGTGTAGTTAGTGTAGTTAGTGTTTCAGTCAAGAAAAAAAAAAGGTCCAATTAAAAATTTGTCAATTATTCCTGCCCATACGTTTAAACTAAACTGGCGTCGATGTCTTGAATGCACAATAACATGTGGGTGCCAATTATGATTATTATGAAAATCCCTGGTAAAACTAGCTTACTAGAGTTTGCTCTTTTTATAAAATTCATTGTATCTCGTAAACGAAGACAGATAGGACATATTTTTTATATGACTTTTTTCCATTATTCTCAGGCGTACAATCAGCTGCCGAAGTGGGTCGCACAAGTTACGAAACACCCTGTATAATCGGCGGTCGAGCCTTTAGAACGTCTTATCAAACTTATCAGAGTCAACGACGCGAGCCGCAATTTCGGATTCACGAGTGCGTGTCGGCGAGCCGGCCGGGGGTAACAGGAAATCGTGGGCCGATTTAATGTCTCACTTATCCACTTGTAATCTCCGTGGCTAGTCATCGTGACTAAAAGTCTCGAGTGAGGTGACCGCGGCGGGGGATGAACGACGAACCGCGAGGGGCAGAGGGGCAGAGGGGGGAGTTTGTGGCCCCGTCGAAAGACGCCCAAGCCCGGAGTGAATCAAAGTCTCGAGTACCACGCGCGCGTCTACGCGACTTCTCGCTTATTATGCCTAATGACTCAGTCCGACTGGGCTGTCCACGTCGCTGCGTCGCTCACCTTTGCTCTGTTTCTCTCCTTCTTTCCTGTTCTTCGTCGCGCTCGATGAACGTGGAACGAGGTCCAGACAGTGGCCAGACGTCACACCGCGTTCTTCTTATTTTCGCCTTTTATTAGTCTCGCTCTCGTTCCGATCGACGTCGAACCTTTGCTCCGCGAGGATTCCTTCCAAGCCTCGCCAACAGTTAGCTCTCGTTCCTTCGAGCACGAAATTCAACGTCGTCGTGTTGGTCGGCAGTTTTAGATTGGCTTGTGAAAGGAAGAGACTTGGTTACGTTGAAAGAGGGACTGGAAAGTAAGAGAGATTTAATGATGGGGAAAATTTCTAGAGCAATTTTCTAGGGGGAACTGGAGGGGAAAATTCAACGTCGTAGCGTTGGTCAGAAGCTCTGAATTGTTTATAAAAAAAAAAAAAGAAAGACTCGGTTATAACAAAACAGATTCAACGATGGAGAAAATTTCTAGAGCAATTTTCTATGAAATACTGGACGGAAAAATTCAACATCACAGTGTCGATCAGAAGAACTATCACTTGGAACATTAGCTTATGAAAGGGAAAGATTTGGTTACGTTGAAAGAGGGGTTGGGGAATAAAAGAGATTTAATGATAGGGAAAAATTCTAGAGCAATTTTCTAGGGGGAAGTATTCGTCATTATAATTTTAGATAAAAGTTTGGGATCGTTTGGAATATTTCCAGCTTGCTAGAGAAAAAATAATAGACATGATGCGACTTTGATTATCAGAGCGATTTTTATCGATTGGCGAAAAGTTTGGTTACGTTGAAAGAAAGATTGGGAAACAAAAGAGATTCGGCGATTAACTAGGGGAGGGAAGGAAATAAAATAAAATATTGCACGAACGCGACGAACTCGCCGTTAATGAAGTAATTAGGAGGAAATTTTAATGACTTCTTTTCAGGAGAGAAATTTAAGGTAATTAGATTGTACCTCTTAACTGAAAGTGCTTAGTTTCACTCGGTGCCGCTGGGAGCCGTATTACTTTCACTCGGGATGTGACAAATTTGGAAATTAGTCGCTTAGGAAAATGAGATGGCGATCTCTTTCACGAAGGTGAGGCGTAGCTTTTGTTTTAAAGTGCGAATGAAAGATCTTCTCTTTTTAAATCCTTCGAATTTATATATTTTACACATCTTCAATCAACAGTATTGAAACGGTATTGCTGAAAAACTGAACTTATATTGCGCTTCCAGATTATATAATTTCTCTTCTATTTTGTCAACTTGCACGCAAAAGAAAAAGAGATGAAGTTTAGAGAGCCACTGGAGCTGAACGGAGTTGATTTCATTTTGTCCTTCTTTTTAAATTCTTTCGAATTCCACGAAATAAAAATAACGGTACAACCAAGAATCCACGATACTGATACTGATACGTCCAGAACTAAATCAAACATTGCTCCCCCCCAGAATCTGTCGTCTTTTTCCATTTCATTAATTTGCGTGCAAGGGAAACAAAGTGACATTCAGAGAGTTGCTTTGTCCTTCTTTTTAATTTCTCTAAAATCGATGCAACGCCAGAATCCGAATCTCAAGTCTTGTTTCCCCAGAACGCACCCTTTTTTCCTCATTTTATTAACTGGCTAATCTGAATCCGTATGCGAGAGAAAAGAAAAAAAAAAAAGAAAAAAGAAGCGATGTTCGGAGAGCTACCGGAGTTGGACGGTTAAATCGAGAACCCTCGACCGTGTGCAAAAGAGAAAAACGAAAGAAAGGCTCGAACGTATAATCATGTTTTTTACCACGTGAAAAAGCGTTCGGCCACTCCGATGGATTCTGACAGTATCTCATACAACGAAATCTCGAGCTGTTGCTCGCCGCCATAAGTCGGTTACTTAGGATTTTGGAGAATGACGTTCGGAGTGCTACCGAATTTAGAATGTCAGGCCGGATGACGTTACGAGGAGCCTACCTGGGGGATAGAAGAGGAACGAGAAGAATATATCGGGATTAATTTGACAAGCTCAGACGACACGTTTTCTCGTTCCTCCGTTTCACTTTCGACCCGGCTCGGAAGGTAGTATAGTTAACTTAAAATTCCTCGAAGCTGAGACAAAGCAACGTCGAATTGAAAGAAGACATTGATTTAAGGTGGTATTTTAGTATGAACTTTTGAAAAAAATCGATTTCTTTTTTTTGTTTTGGATGTTCTTAAAGAACATAGTTTCAAGAATGAATCTCTGTAACCTTACATGCGAACTCCTAAAGTTAACGAAGTTATGGTGGTTTAAAGGATAGCGATAGTTACCGCAATATACTAAACTTTAAAGGTATTTCTCTCTGTTTTCTGTTTCTCAGAACGGTATCCATGATATCTGAAAATCTAGTTGACCAATTGACTCAAAATTTTTAAGCATTTAGTACATGTGTGACTATAGCTGCTACCAAAATATTTTATTTTTTACATCTTTTTAGGCTTCCGAGGTTTAACGAAAACATGCAAAAATCAATAATCGAACTTCAAAGTATCGCCACTTTTTTAATTAGCGGCTTTTTTCTTTTGTTTCGGTACCTGCTATAGCCAAACTCGTACTAATTAAGGGACATTCACGTTTTTCTTATTTCCGACAAGCAGAATGGCCGGAATCACGAGACGACCTTTTTTTTTTTAAAAAGCGACCATGTTTGAGAGCACGCAGTGCCACTAATTTTAACTTTCTTTGTCCCAAAAAATTTCGACACGCACAAACGAACCTTGTCAATTTGACTGCAAAAGAGTGTAATAGTTTCTTTGCAAAAGATTCCCTAACAAAGTTAAAAAAAAAAAACACGCACTTCACGCTAGAATATCCCCTTAAATAAGAAAGAAAAAAAAAAGAAAGAAAGAAAAACAGGCGAGATATTCCACAAAGAGATTTAAAACCCTCCGGATTTGCAAAACAAATGTTTCAACGATCGTCGAAGAATATTATCTGAATGAACTTTTTTTTTTTTTTTGAAAAAGAAGGAGACTAAAGCTTCCTCTGCATTCCTGGAGAAGAAGAAATGATTAACTCGCGTTTCGCTCGCGAAGCGTGTACAACCTAGGCGTTGGTTGTTTAGGAATGACACGCGGAATGGGAGAAAAAAATGCGGAACCAACGATATGTAAAATATTGCCGGGGCTTTTGTCGATGAAATACTGCCTGGCGGAGCCGGTACAACGTAATCGGTTTTAATTTACATATTAATGCGTTCCTCGGTGAGGTGGAAAATCGCTGGATTTTTGCCGCGTGCACGAACCAGCCTCTAACGTCATCTCCAACGAAGCGACTTGTAAATGGAAACAAAATTTTGCGAGAGCACGCTCATCCGGAAATGGATTGGGGGGGGGGAGAAGGAGACAATTTTACCTCCGCGCGAGAAAGAGTAGAAACAATTTTGCAAACTTGTTGGCCAGTGACAATGCCAGAGGCATCAATCATCAATTCTCCGTCAAGTGACGAAGCATCGTGCTTGTTGAAAATTGCAATAAATTCAAGTGTCGCCGCGATTAAAACGAGATTGAAACAACCTTCGCCCTTTCAGTTTATGGACTTTCGCGATTTCTCTCTTGCCGTGAATCTGTAGATTTACGAACGAAACAAACTTATTTGGTAAATGCGGTAAAACGATCGAGATAAAAGAAAAAGAAGAAGAAGAAGAAGAAGAAGGAGATCCGCCTTTCTATCGATCGAAGAGAAAAGAAAGAGAAAAAAAGTGAGACGGGGATGAAAGGAACGGAACAGAGAAGAAAAGAAAAAAATCCGCAGGGTGCCCCGCGGTCGAAGGATGCGTCCCATTTATTCGCGGCCGCGCTTCGAATAAATTCGCGCCGGCGTAATCCTCGTCGGTTTTTAATCCGGCTTACGACGGACCGAGTATCAACAATTCGACTCGGCTGGCGTGGCCGCGCCAGCCCTGCAAAAACCAGCCAGATACACGCCGCGGTCCGCTTCTCGTAGCCTGGCTGGCGCGACGCTGGCGAGGTCGGTCACCCTGGAGAATATCGCCAGGGGAAGAAGAAGAAGAAGAAGAAGATGAGGCAGCAGCACACACAGGGTACCATCAGAAGAAGAAGAAGAAGAAGAGAGGAGAAAAGAGGTTGACCAGTCGTGTCCAGTTGCTGCGTCTGCAGTCGGCTGAGTCTCCTCTTTCATATGTCTTCTCCGTACCACCTCTTCCTCCCCCGGCAACCACTGACTCTGTCTGCCTCTCCTCTCCTCTCGATCGATCGCTCCTGAAATGAAACTTACTTCAGATTACGTTCAAATTTCGTTGCCCCGAAACGAAATATTCGCGGATACAGGGGAAGATAGAGAAGAGTGAATTCTTCCTGAGAGAGAGAGAGAGAGAGAGAGAGGAAACATTGAACATTGAAAAGGCAAAGTCAAAGGTTGAGATTGCGATCTGTTGACCATGCTAAATACGCAAGATAAAATATCTATGACTGAACTAATGAGTGTAACGCACGCGAGGTATCAATCTATGGAGCTATTAAGGTGGTAGGACAGTTTGACGGGCTTAAAAGTTACGAATACTTTGGAGGGCTGGTGAAAAGAAAGTACATATTTGATTGACGTGAGCCTTTGTGATTTATTTTAAAACACATTGTGAATTATATAAGGTAACGTTGGAGAAGAGAAAGAGAGGGCTCTTAAATAACTTTTTCAACGGGCATTCTTTACATAACTTTTCTTTCACATTGCCTATCGGTGTGCGTGATTCCAGCGAAATGAATTAGTTGCTACGAAAAGGCAAGAAAAGTTCGAAAGTAAACAATATTCTCTCAGGGATTGACGATCCAACATTTTCATTTCTGTGAAAATTATGGAAATGGCAGCTATTTGTTTTTCGTGTATCGAATTTATGCCAAAAATTTCTACGTCGTTTGTTTGTGTTTCTTCGAAATTGTTAAAAATTAGAAAATGTTGGATCGTCAATCCCTAGTGAATGTTACAGTAAAGATACGTACCAAGTTTCACAGAGATGCCGTTTCTAAAAACCTAGTTTCGAGGAAAACGCGTTTAAAGTTTCACAACGTCATTCTTCATATGAATCCTTTACTCACATTTATTTACTTACACATCGCGGCTCACAGTTCTTACAATTCACAACTAAATTGAATCCAAGTTCCCCTAATACTCGATTCGCCAAAAGTACTATTCGACTTGCACGATTTTTGTAGTACCGCTTAAAAGTTGTAAACAGTGATGTAAAATTCAATTATTATTACACCACAAAGTAAGTCGTTTCGAGGGCTAGGACCTTTTGTATCTTATTTCCAAGACTTCAGACTACTATTTAAAACAAAAACAAAAGAAATCGATTTTTTGAAAATTTCCGTCCCTTCTTAATTTTATCATTAATAATATTCTTGTTAATATAATTCCTATATGTACAACTGAAGAAATAGCAATAATTAATTTTATATCTAACTGACATAAGCATATAATTCTTAAAATTGATACTCCATATAAATTAATTATTATTAAATTAATATAAAATTTTATTATATATATATAATTCGTAATAATCCATATCTACCTAATTCAAGTATTACTGAAGCTAAAATTATTGAACTAAAAAAAAGAAGCTTCAACATGAGCTTTTAATAATCATCCATGAATTATATATATAGGAATTTTAACTAAAACAGATAAAATTATATAAATAAATCTAAAATTATTAATATATATATATAATGTTTAATATTTCCAAAATATAAAAATTTAATAAATTAAACAATAAACTGAAACTGTCCCTCCTGACCCCCTAAAAGAAACGAGAATAATAAAACGAAACGCGTCGATAGAAGTCTGCTGTTTCGAAAGGTCGACATGGTTGACATAGATCGGAAGATCACTCGGCGGAGAGTTTCGCCAACGATACACGTTGGTTCATTCGTTGAAAATCGAATTTATCGCGGCCGATGACTCGATGACTAGTTATCGGGTCCGCGGCCGAGACAAAGAAGCCGCCCAGCTGTTCGTCGATCCGCTTAATGGACTTTGGCAAGCCTGACGGCTACTGTTTGCTACGAAACGCTTAATCCTTCCCTGACTATCGCCGGGTCATCTCGTTAATAAATTACCGAGGTGTCGATCGGATGCGAGGTGTTTCGTAATGACACGAACATGTCCCGATCCCGTACAAGTGCCTCTGTCTCTCTCTCCCTCTCTCTTTTTAACATTTCACCTACATGCTCGTGCGTGTGCTTGTGTGTGCACGTGCACGTGTTCCCCTGAACGGCCACGGTTCACGATCTCAGACACGCGAACTGATAAGGAAACGCGACCTTCGATTAGATTAGTCGACACTTCGATTCGAGGCGTACGCTTTGCTGAAAAAAGTGTCTTGTTTTTTTCTCTCTTTTTTTTTTTCTTTTTTTTTTTTTTTTTATCTGAAAGTGTATCTTCTCTTTATCAAGTTCCACGTTTCATCTTCATCGCAGAGATTGCAACATATCGATTTTTGCGTGGCATTGAACGGCACGGGATCTAACGCGGTAGTAGCGGTTCGGAGTATTAATTCAATTGGACAGAATTTTTGGACGACGGAAGATCGCGCGATCGATCGACTCGAGATAATAATAATCTGTTACGAATCGTTTATCGTGAAGCATCTGCGAGGCAGGTCATCGAAAGATTAGATACCGGAAGTTCCATAAAGGTATTCGTACTCGTATTGCAACGTTTCTTAATTGCTGCTGTTTAACACATTAGAACTGCCAAAATGGTCGAAATAGCCAACTTTCTCAGAGTAACTTTGCAGAATCGTAATGTCGCGTTTCTACAGATTTTATTGACTTTTGTAAACTATATCGTATTATAAATTTCTTTCTGCTCCTCGCACTTTATACTAATTTCTGCGATGCCATTTTTATATCTAGCTCTAGTGCTAATACTGTCGGAGGATCTCGCACACGTGTCGTATATTTTATTGAAAATTCGCCGCTACGAAGGAGGGAGTCGTTTCGTTGATACTTTAAAAATTCTTCTATCTTTTACAATTTGTCACATTGTCGGTTGATTATGACTCTAGTCTTCGCGATTTATGCGACGTACGATGAGTAATTCTAATTCTTCGATAGGTGGAAAATCCATCTGTCAATCTGGAAATATTTTTATAAAATACTGGAAATTTTACTAGCATATTTTTCATTGAAGATCAAGAAGAATCAAACGTCCTTCAGTTTAAAAGTTAAATTAAATTGCATTAAATCGCAAAAGTCTTGCTCTCCAATATTACGATACGTAGAGAGAAATAAAACTAACGATTCCCATTCATCTCGCGACCACGAAAAATTTTGATGTCTCTCGATATAATATAAATACAGTGAAGAGCATAATTGTACCAGTGACAATGAAAAATCATCGATACTTTACTGATAAAGAACGATCCACTTGGTTTAATCTTAAAACAGTGAAGCTATTATGAATACGTTTTCTTTTTTCTTTCAAAGATGATTTCACATGATGTCACCAGGTGGTGATCGAAAATTGAGTTGAGAAATGTTTCTCATAACCAGAATTAATACCCTCAAAAAATTTATTCGCGATTTCTTTTCTCATCATTTTCATCGAACTTTGAACGTTGGAATTAAAAATTCGAGACATCTTAACGTTTCGTCATCTAACTCCGTCCCAAGTTTCGTAAAGCAGCGAAGAGAAAGAAAATGGTACGGCGAGCTTTAATAGAAAATTTCAACTTCAAGACGATAATAAATTTAATTACAAAAGAAGTTTGAATTTTCACAGATTTCGAGAAGAATCGTTAAAAAAAACACGCTCCTGTTGTTGAACTAATTTAGCGGCGCATCGAAGCTCTCGCTTCACAAAAAAATTGTCACAAAGTGCAGTCACCGCTGGTCTATGATTGTCGACAATTTTTCACCGTCGTTGGCACAATTATGCCAATAATTCGTGCTTGCCGATTTCGCGCGTATATTTTCCTCTTTTTATCGGGCGCGCGAAATTTTTCAGACGAAAAATCGAACGCTGCGGTATCTGGGGGGCCATTTTTCACGTCCGCGATAGATCCGATTCGTCGCGTTGCCGTTCCTTCGACGTGGCCTGTCTCGTTTCGCGCGTCGCATTCCGTTCGATCGATCGATCGTCTCGCAGGCCAGGCCGCGAAATTCCGCGTGCGGATCTGGTCGACCGCGTAATCCGCGCCACGATCACGACGGACACCTGTCCTCCAGGAATACCGGCGTTCTCGCGGCGCGAAAACGCGGGGACGCGCGTCTAGACGGCTTCTGATCGATCGATAGCCACGTGAAATACTACGCCCGCTATCTGATCGACGCTCGTGGTCTCTTTTTTCCCCGTTTCGCGCCGCTGAGGATCGTAATTTTTATACGGTCGAGCGACGTGGGCGTGTTTGGGAGAAAAAAGAAAGAAAAGAAAAGAAAAGAAGTCGGGGAAGAAATCGAACCGAGATGATGGAAAAGTACACGTTCGTCTCGGGACCAGCGAACGAGGAAACGAAACTCTGATCGTCGTTTGGATTTGGAACTGCCTTCAGTTTCAATGTAACGCGCCTGAACTACCGAAATTGAACGTACACCCGGTTCAATTTCAAGAATGTGTTTTGTAGTTTTTCTTTTCTTGATGAAAATTGTAAATGGAAAGGAACTAGCGTTCAGTGTGTTGAATTATTTATTTTTGATTATAAAATATATAAATGCAGGGTGAAATAACTTTCAAATTATGCGTCTAGTGAAAATTTGGTTGCAATATGCAACGAGCGAGGATCGAAATTCTTTTGTGACAAATAACGCGATGAATGTTTGTACAAGCGACTGAGAAACTATTGATGTATATTTTTTAATCTGAAACTCATTTTGTAACTTATTTTTAATTTCTTGGTATATTTAGGTACAGACAGATAATTAACAATTGAAACATTTGAAAGTGAACAGACAGAGAAATACAAACCGTTATTTTACCTTAAAATTTATTTATTTATTAATAAATAAATAAATAAAATAAATCTCCATCTCAGAATTTATTTGTTTAAAATAGATTTCTGCGTGATGTTGATAATCTTAAAAAGAAAAATATCCAAAACTCGTCATTTTCATGATCTTGGTAGCGTTCTAGTGTTAAAATCTCTAGCTTCTTATTGTCAGTCAAGGTATCTCAGGCATTCAGCTGTTGCGCGTCGATTTTCGTCGAACAGCAACTACCTACATCTTTCCATCAGTAATTGAATGTGAACACCAGCTTGACGTTCTAAATTCTAATTGATCGGCGTAAAAAGAAAACTGTAATACTTAAGGAGAAACGAACGACACGCACCTTTCGAATTGTAAGAAAAATTTTCTCCAGCGCTAACGGAAACGTGTTCCTCGAGATCCTGAACGAGGGTGTGCAACGTCACTCGGCGGAAGATCTTGCAAAATAGAACGAAAAGTGTCTTTGGACGAGGTCACGTTGCTAATGGTTGACAAGCAAAAGGAACGAAACTCGTTTTAGAAAGCGCGTTTGAAGCGTCTCGCCTCTCGAAGGACGCAGAGCAGACGCTTTCGATGGTTTCGTTGCCGGTTATAAAAAAAAAAAAAGTTAGGCGCTGCGGGGGTGTTCTTAAATTCGGATAAAAATCCGTTGGAACGTCGTTGTTAACACTAGAACCACCGAACTGGTCAAAGTGACTAATTCATAATTTCTTTTAGATATATTACAGATGCAAAACAGTGTGTTTTTGGAGGTATAAGTAAAATAATATGAGGTAAAATTAAATAAATAAGGTTATGTAGAGTATCACGTGTTTATAAAATTAAATAAATGAGGCTTTTATAAAATGACGTGAATAGAAGTTTGTGCATTCTATTGTATTTCTATTCTTTTTTTTTTTTTTTTTTTTTACTTTAATGTCTCTGACGAAAATTCTATGCTTCAGTCTTTGATTGTTCTAGTGTTAAAGAACGTTCTGCCCAGTGAACTTGAATATTTCCAAACGCGCTGAATACATCACGTTTGCTAATTCGCTCGCGGTAAACGTTATCAATAGATATGGAAATCGAACGATTAACATTTCTTTTTTTTTTTACCGCGTTCCACTTCCTACCCTGCAATTTTTACGCGACGCGAAAACAGACGCGCTGCATTTCCTGACAATTTCCGACGAAACTCGATTTGGCAGATGTTTCAAGAAATACTTGCTTCTGTCATCTTTATTTCACACAGTTATTCTACCTATTTTACTCAAAAAAAAAAAAAAAAAAAAATTTTTTAACTTTTAAATTCCCAAGAGTCTCTTTCCACTTATTTTCTTTAATGAAACACCAATATGTAAGAAAAAACTGACTTCGTTAATTTCAAATTGAATTTTAGTTCGTGAGTGTTTTAAAACATAATTTCTGTAAAACGTTGACTGCCAGAGCGTTCGGAAATTAATAAAAGAATTTCGGATTTATGTTAGTAGAAAGTGATTTTAGTAGCCCACTCTGCGTCACATTCGTCAAGAATCTGAAGAGAATTTTAAGAATCTGTCAACTTCATTCCGAATTGGCAACGAAATTCAGAAACTGACCTGAGACTCTTGTCTTGCAGTGTCTTAACTCTGATTCGCAGCCACCTACATAGATACGAAAAATTCACCTGACTCATCGTTGCCGATCGTCATCGATACGTAGCGCTGGCTCGCGACTATCAAGACGACCATTTGTCCGGCTAATAAAACGAAATTGGATTGGTACACGCGGTGATAACAATCGGGCAGATCGTAGGCGTGTTTCGAGACGAGTTTGTCAGCTTTTAAAATAGACAGAGAGAGACATTTCGTCCTACGACGAGGCACCAGCGAAGTTTGTTCGTGAGATCGGCTCGACTGCGCTCGAAAAGAGAAAAAGAAAAAAAAAAAGAAGAAAGAAGGAAAAAAGGAAAAGAATATGAAACGTCGTCTAATTCCCGGAATTAGAATAAATAATTGTACGCAGTCTCCGCGTATCGCAAGTTATCACGCTTAATGAGCGACGTCGTTGGCTTCGTTTGCGTCACTACCGATTGCAAATTACCGCGATACGCCATGCTCGACGATATATGCGCGATATATTCTCGATCAACGAGTTACGCTTGTACACTTTTTCTTAACTTTTCAAGTGCTCTTTGTTTTTCTTCTTTTCAAGAAGCGTTCGCGTTATTCGTCTTATCGTTTGAATCATCAAGCTCCAAGCTTTGAATTTGAAAATGAAGGGCTCTCTCTCGTATTTCTAATTGTGGCGTGTACATTAATAAAATGGTATAACACGTGTGCTTACAGTACATTGATAAATTAATATATTAAAGTATTTGCATTAATTATCAATATTTATTATATTAACTGATATATCACGTTACATTAATAAATTTACGCACGTAAAACGTATAATATACTTATATCTATGTTATTGTTATTATATTATATTATTATATACCTATATTTATAATAATAATAACACATATGTTTATAATTATAAAATATTTATGTTTATTTTTATTTTTATAAAAATATTATACTATATTACAATTATAAAATATTTATGTTTATTTTTATTTTTATACTATACTTATATACTTATATTTATAATAATAATAACATATACGTTTATAATACATTAATAAATTAACGTGTATAAATGAATATATTATATTATAATTATAATTAATATATTATCAATATATTATACGTATGTGAATTAACAAATCAATTAATATGTCACGTTATATTAATAAATTTACAAATATACGATGCATATAATAATGTTTATAGTAATGATGCATTAGCGTATCCTCAAAAAAAGAACATGTATCGCAATCTTGCTTCGTGTTTGCTCTCCCAGGCCCGGGAACAGTCGAAATCTAACTTAACGCAGCCGCTGCTAGTTTACCTAAAACGCTACGTGCAATTTAGTCTTAGCTTAGTGCTAACTCAAATCAAACTTAGCCAACAAGTCAAATTTGCCTGGCACGCTAGACATAATTAATTTGACTTGGCTCAAGTCCGGAAACCACCGGCGAGACGCGAAGTCTGGTTTGTTAGATGTACAAATCAATTCGATGCCTTTTAATTACTCTCTCTTTCTCTCTCTCTCTCTCTCTCTCTCTCTCTCTCTCTCGCTGGGATCTCTGGCGACGGGGGTGGGGGAGAATTGTGTTTCTGTTTTATTCGAATAACGTTAAGAAGAGAGAACGAAAGATTCGATAGAAACAGAGGCGTTCAAATGCTGATAAAAATTATCGACAAGATTCTCCCTTCTTCGTATTCTTTGCCTTTTTGGACATTTCGTATCCTCGTTTATCTTTCGGGTCCAGGAGAGATCTCGAGTGAATGCGCGACAATCCCGGAAACATTCGCGAATTGAGGGATGATAATCTTTAATCACTCTGAAATCAATATTATTAGAATTATATATTATTACATATTATTACATTATTTATTATAAATTACTTCTATCTACTCTATTGTTATAATAATTTCTAATTATTGTTAATTATTTATTATAAATTGTCATAAATTATTTCTATCGCTACTATATTACATGAATCACGAATAGCTTGCCTTTTATTCGCTAACGTATCGTGCCGTTTAGAAAATTGATCGTTTGTAATTTCTCAGCATAATACATGGATATTTCGTATATTTCTGTATATCGCATGCATCTCGTACGTTTGTATTTTCCATCCAATTAGTATATTACCGGGCGCAGCCAAGTTTTTCGAAATTAAAAAAAGAACAGTCCCGTAGAAAGAGAGGAAGTGAAAATGTTTGGTTCGAAACACGTGACCATTGACGTCTGAAGACGTAAACTCGCGTTTGCAGTTTTCGTACACGTTCGAAATGTAGAGAATAGATTCCACGAAATTGTTTTCTGATCGAATTAACACTTTACATCTCGCACGTTCGAGCCTTGTCTCCATCTGGCGACATAATTGCACGTCTTTCGCTTAGAAAATGAGTCGGAGAAATACGCTGGACTGAACTTTGGAATAAATCTGACTCTTTGATTACAGTTACCGAGTAATTGAATTTGGGAATTTAATATAAAGCAGTCCTGTGAAATAAATTCGCGACATATTTTTGTAGACGACATTCTTTGTCCGATAATGATTAATTCATTCGCCTTTAACTACGAATCTGATTACACTTTGTCGAGGTCGGTGATTCTTTTCTTAAGATACACCGGCGTTTTTCGTTTTTTTCTTTTTTTTTTTTTTCTTTTTCTTTTTAGGCTAACGTGTCGCAATCGGAACAGGGATTAAGATAACGGGGTTTCACGTGCGTTCACACTCGGCCCCGCGTATCGAGTGGATCCACGCACGCGGCGCGATACCGTGTCAGATCGGAGCCAGGTGAATCACCGGCTTGATTAAAATCAAGCACCGTGTCGATAAACGCCGTTGTCGTTTGCGACACGATATCGCCAGCCGGCCAGGAGACACTTCGCGTTCCCGGAATTTTCACTGAGACTATTTCAACATTGTTAATATTTCCTCTTGTTTTATTATATCGGCAGTAGGATCTTTTTCTTTGGTAAATTTCGACACAACTCCAATCGGTGGACAATTGTCGATAGTTTAAACTGATGTACCGTAAACTGTCGTGAAAAGAGATCTCAGAGACTTGGTCTGTGATTTTAAAGCTCGAAGCCTCCAGTCGTGAGTCTTTTTCTTTTTCTAGATGTGACTGACTTCGCGATGGTGGCTCGAAAATTAGAAAACTAGTAAAGACACCTTGAAACTCGTCGTACTATCATTTCATCGATCTTTAGCATTAGATTGAAATTTCTTCAATTCTTGTCGTTTATAGTTCCGATATTCAAAGCTCAAGTAACGAGAAGAAGAAAGATCGTGCAGCGAGTTTTAAGGGGTTGTCACAAAAGGGAAACTTCAATCTTCAAGATCACGATGGACTTGGTCATGAGAAAAATTGTTCAATGTTCCTCGCTACATGATGTGAAATCATTCTGTAAAAAAAAAAAAAAAAAGGAAAGAAGAGCACGACTGTCAAAGTAGCAGGCTCCACCGTTTTACAATAAGACCAAGTGGATCGTTAGGCGACCCCTTTTCCAGTAAGAAGTAACGTCAGTTCAAACTGTCGACAATTTTTCACCAATCTGCGACTGGTGCAATCATGCAGGCTATAAATTCCATAATTTTTCCATTTTACGAAGTAACGATCGGTTCCATGAAAGAACAACTTTCGTCGTCAAGGGTTGGCAAGTTTTCTGTCAAGAGTTTACCACTCGTAGTTAAAACTTGACTTAAAATGGAGCAGAGCAAGAACTACTTGTGAACTACATTAAATTTAATCCACCTTCTTTCTTACACACGGCACTTCGCCGGACAGTTCCGCCGCTAACGAGGCTGACAATCAGAATCCAGCGATCAGAAAACACCTTAACATTAATTCCCCTCGTTATTATTAATACCAGTTCCTAGCGAGAAGAGGAATAATGGGAATCGCCGGCGTATTAGAACGAAACGGCGTGTTCCCTTCTTTCTTCCCCGGCTCGTTAAGCCCGTTTATCGACCGGCAGCGTCGCGACTTTCACTCTCGTTCGCCGGCCGAACCGTAAGACAATTCACCCCTTTGACGAGTATCGATTAACAGTTACGTTCGCTCGTCGATGTCGTCGACCCTTGGAAAAACTTCCACGCTCGTTCGCGCGTTTCGTTCCGTCCTCCCCTGAAAAATTTATTCGCGAATCAACCCCCTCCCCTCCCCCAAGTTCGAACTTTGCCGCCCTTCCTCAGTGTCTCAGCGATCGGCGCGAATGTGAATAAAATTGGAAATGCAGGCGTCTCGGCACGTCGGTGATCAGTAATCGATGAGTATCGCAGGGGAAGATACTCGCCAATTGTCAAATTTCGTTTCACCCGCGATGGAGTGAATCGTGAGACGTGAATAAAATTTTTCACGATGGACAGCAAATTATTGATGAAACAAACATCGGCATTAAAGCTCAAATAACTTTCAATTCTGTGGTATTTTTAATGAAGGTGAATTTAAAAATTCATTCAACATTGAGTCTGAAATAAAAAGAACAATGTCGATGAGACAGTTACAGTTATAAAATGATACGATGAAATTACGACGTGAAATCAAATTGTCTGAATATAATGAATTTGAATCTCGAGATGTGATCGTATTTCGCGTTGAAGTTTTTAATAAAAAGATATAAATTTTCATATTCAAAGCACCATTCTGCTAAAGTGTTTCTTTCTTTTTTTTTTTTTTCTCATTCTGCAAATCGCAGACTTTTGTTTTTCTTTGAACGATCGCGTCGTATCGCGACACCCGGTGAGCATCCACCGCGTATCTCTTTTCCTCGGCCGTTTCGTTCGGCACGCTCCTCCTCGGCGCTCGGCTTTATTTTAATTCGTAGCGCGGATATGCGCGCGTGCAGGCGACGCCGGGCATAAATTAACCGGCGTTTTTCGTTTCGCTTCGCTGACAAATATCGACGCGCGCAAATAAATTCCATAATTTATTCCCGGCTGACTGACGAACGTCGACCGTTTCCATAAATACAGGAATACGCTCCTGAAGCGCGTGAACGACTCGCTTCCACGCACAATGACTGTCGAATCTCCAATTCGGTGATTCCGCGGTTTTTTTTTTTTTCTTCGATCGCTCGATTTTTCCGTATCGAGAATTTGATTCTTCAGCTCGTCGTCGTTTCCACTACGTAGTTAACAATAGTGTAACAATGTTTTATTGCAAGTATAAGGTGCTATTTTTTTTTTTTTCTTATTGGTGACATTTTTGGCTTGGATTTCGATTTTTTTCTGGACGCTCTCCAGATTTCGATCGATTTTAACGAGCGTCAATTAATTTCAATTAGTTTACGAAAAGAGGAGTGTAACAGTGTTTTATTCCCTAGTATCGTGTAAAGTATTTCTTTTTTCTCTCTCTGATAGATGGCGTTTGATTTAGACTTCAACAAGCACGAATTTTAAATTCATTGACAACTAGTTAACGAATAGGAAATTATAATAGTAGTGTGTTGCAAGTATTGTACAAAGTATTTTTCTCGACAAGCATTAGATTCATTTCAATTAGTTGACAAACAGCGGAGTGTGACAGTGTTTTCTTTTTTTTGCAAATATTATACAAGGTGTTTCCTTCTTTTCTAATAGATGAAATTTCGACTTTTTCTAACATTCTCCGCGTTTCAACGTACTTCAATAAACAGAGGCGACTGGAACAGCGTTGTATTGCAACACATCGCTATTATATTACAAAGTGTCATTTTTTTTCCTGATAAATCCAACGTTCGTCGTAGACTTGATCGAGGAACCGAAGCTTGCTCTCGCGTCTAGAGCGACACGTTTTATCAGCGGCAGTGGATTATTGAGCAATGGAAAGAAGAGCAAACGAAAGCAGACAAAAGCCAGACGCGCAGGAATGCTAGGAATTAGGTTGATAGACAAATACGTATCTAGATATCGTCGAATAGGTCACAGTGTTCTCGAGGAACGTAAAAGTAAGCCTCAAGAATGATAACGCAGCTACGATAAGAGTGGAAGTCGCACATGTGCGATAAGTGACCGCGTAAAAATTACAAAACACTCTCGGACTCGATTTTCACGTTGATCCTTTCCTATGGAATGCGCTGATGTTATCCCGATTTGTACAGGGTGATTCGCATAACTTGCACACCTGAAGTGAACTTTCAAATTATGCGTCTAATGAAAAATTGTGTCAAATGAGGTATTTTACGATAATTTAATCATCAACGTCCATGGTCACATTAATATATCCCGAGGCAAATTATCGTAAAATATGCCATTAGGTTCAGGACCAATATTCTTGATGTTCTTCTATTCTCAATATTCCAATATTCGATTTCTAGCGAAAGAAATATATGTTCCAAGAGAATTAAATTAAATATGAAAATTTCGACACTTGCAAACAATTGATACGCCATATTTTGCTTTCCATGAAACCGTACGACTTTTCTATCCAACAACTTTTCATTAGACACGTACAATTTGAAAGTTGTTTCGGGTGTACGAGTTACGTGAAACACATTGTATATTCGATTATACATGTATATACAGATTTAAGGCAGCAATCTTTCACGAGATACTCTCACGAAATTACGTTCACGCGTAACAGACCACTTGGATGAAAATAAACTGAAACTTTGGGGGATATCGAAGGGGGCCGGCGTACATTCTGAGGTAAATACTCAGCGAATTCTCGCGTTATTAATTATTTCTTCGAGTCGTAGCGTTCGTCGCCGTTGATCTGATATTCCATTCAGCTTTCAAACACCGAGTTCCAATTATTCAGAGTAGCATAATTGCAGAGTTGCACACGCCAGAGTAACAGGAAAATCGGGGCGTAGTGTAGCTGAACGAATGACTAAGTTGCCTCGTCTAGACAACGGGTTATTCGCATGAAAGTATAACGCGCGGCGGATTGAAACCTTCTGGCTGTCGAGCTTCCCGACGAAATGAAATTGAGATGTTGATGAACGAAGCAGGCGCGGGCACATTGTTTGGATTTGAATATTTGAAGAAATGATCATTCGATTAATACTATTTCGATATTACACTTGGAATAATTCCACGGTCAGTTCGTACGAACAACAGGCAGATTTTCTCGAAATTGATTCGTCGTTTGACTCTGAATAAAGTAATATTTCATTCTGTACATTTTATTTGCACAATAGTTTAGTTTTATTTGTCAAATAGTTTTCCAACTCTGTTAGAAAATACTACGTACGCTAGGAAATACTACGATTCAAATAAATTCAGATCCAAGATTTGATTTAGATGCAAGATCTTAGTTATTTCTCGAGTAAGAAAAGTAACAAAACCAGTGGAAACGACTCGTTGTTTCTTTTATCTCAGATAAAATTTGCCGAACGCTCCGAGTAACGACGGTAACCTGAATGAAAAATTGTATTTAATCAAATATGAGCATGACTAAACTAAACGAAACTCGAACAGAAATTCGTTTCACCTGTCCAAACGTTACAATAAATAATTCTGAACATTTTGTATTATTATTCGAATTCTGCAGACTCTCTCGTTTCACATATTGACGAACGCATGAAAAGCCAGCAATTTTATTAATTACAGGCTGCCACCCTCGGCCACATTGTCTCCTGTTGTTTCGATGATCCTCGCTTATCCCGGGATCATCGTGCAACGATCTCATTTTATTTCTCGCCTTAGAAACCGTCGAACGTGGAAAAATCCTCGCTGTCGTGCATACATACGCGCACGTATATACACGGATTTATCAGTTGCTCGTCTTGCTTTCGGGAGGAGGAGGAGGGGGGGGGGAAGTTTCGTTTTGGTCGCCTTATCGGCCACCCGGATCGATAATAACCGCGGCCTTCGGCGTTACAATGCGCGCGAATTATCGGCGCCCTCTAATCTCGAAAATCCTCCGACACTGGAGATATACTGGTTTTATCAAAGAGCAACCAGTCATTGGACAACCAGTAGACGAACGCGAGTGGCGAGACAGGAGAGGCTGAGGGAGAGGGAAACGCAGACAACCCATCGCAGGGATTAAAATTTACAGCGCCAGATATCGGCGCATAAACGTCCTCTATGTCGAAACGTCCCTTTCCCGGCATCGTTTACACCAGGGCCCACGTATAAAAGATTTTACGAGACATTCCGCGCCCGGCATTCCACCGGCCGATCTTTCCTTCTTTCTCCCTTTTTCTCTTTCTTTTTCCTCCTCCTCCTCCTCCGCGCCCGTGTATCTCGATCCGAGAAAAGGGTGGCAAACGAAGAAAAAAGAAGCTGGGTTTCGTAAACTTTTGATGAAATCGATAGTCTGGTCTGGCGCATGGAGGATCGAAGGTGAGAAAAGGGGGGGGGAGAGAAAAGAACAACGTGCGTTGTCAGACGCAGATATTACATATATTACACTGAAAGGATTATATCAGGACTTGGTATTTTACATTTATAGGTATGGACGTGTCACAAAATTTCAAAGTTGGAAGGTACTGAAAACGTGAAAGAACATATTGAACTGGCTGATTAATAAATAAATCATATAGTAAATATAGTAAATATAATAATATAGCAAATATAAATATAGTAAATATAGCAAATATAATAATATAGTAAATATAGCAAATATAATAACATAGTAAATATAGGAAATATAATAAAATAATATAGTAAATATAATAAATATAATAATATAGCAAATATAGTAAATATAACAATATAGCAAATATTAATATAGTAAATATAGCAAATATGATAATATAGCAAATATTAATATAGTAAATATAGCAAATACAATGATATAGCAAATATTAATATAGTAAATATAGCAGATATAATAATATAACAAATATTAAAATAGTAAATATAGCAAATATAATAATATAGCAAATATTAATATAGTAAATATAGCAAATACAATGATATAGCAAATATTAATATAGTAAATATGGCAAATACAATAATATAGCAAATATTAATATAGTAAATATTAATAAATAAATAAGCATTTTGATATTATATTGTAGAATCTGAGTACGTATACTAGTCTGGCCCTTTTCCCCCCTACCGTTCTTTTTCTCTCTCCTAACGACATTCGAAATAATCGGCCGCGCGAAATGGACATGGGCCGATATTGGTCCCCAGGGTGTGCTGGAGCGTGCTGGAGTTGGTAGACGACACCCGATCGAGACGGACAGGGATAAAAGAGAGAGAGAGAGAGAGAGAGAGAGAGATAGGGGAAAGAAATATAAGGGCGAAACGAGCGTCGATATCCCTGTATCGGAGCCGGTCCGTGGAATACGACGACGAACAGGATACGATCAGGATGGCTGGCGGCTACCTCGACGCTGCTCCTGACAGCGGAGTCACATTTTCGAGTTCGCGTCTCACTTTGTCCTGTGCGTGAACGTTTGCTGGTGACGTTGATCAAACTTATCGACCAAAGTACGGATACACTTTTCGATACACTTGCCGAGGCTTTTTCGAAAGAAGGGAAGCGTTCGAAGGGAAAAATCCGAAAACTTACATCGCTGCGCAAATTTTTGTTCCGTTTAACTTGAAACGGTGTAGCCCCGTGTCTTATATTTCAAACTTTACATTTCATTCTTCGCGTTCCCGTATCTCTACGCGATATTCGCGCGTTGTTCGTTTCACGTCTCACATTTTGTATCCATATTCAATATTTCGCGCGTTTTATTTTATATTTCGGACCTCTCGCTCCATGTCCGTTACCAGAGACCAAAATTTTGCATCTCTCACTTCATTCTTTCCAATTGGACTGTAGAAGAAATACTCGCAGAGCTGCTTTTTAGATACTGAAATGGGGAAGTGAATTTCGTGGCACAAAAGCTTCCCGCGCAGCTAATTTCTGGGCTGTTCCACAAAATGAAATGAATTTCGTAGCGTGTAAACTTTCCACAGAGATAACAGCGACGACAACAGGGAAGCGATGTATTGAAGTAAATTTTAAACTAGGTATAACAAGTATTTTATGATAATATAAATATAAATGTAATGTAAATATAATATAAATAGTATAAATATAATGAAAATATGTAACCTAATAATATAAATAGCACAATCGTATGCATAATGATACAAATAATAGGTATAAAACAAAAATTTAGTTTCTTTGAAAGATGTAGAGATGTCGGAGTGGGTTTTTTCACGAAAAAATATTTAGCGAAAAGTTTCCACTCCATATACAATAAATTTAGACATCCACTCACGCGAACGATAGCAGTTTCAAGAATCTTTATAATCGAATGACGGAAGCGAATTCGCGTGGGTGGCGGACATTTTTGGACGCCAGGCACGCGATGAAACAGCGCTCCTCGACAATCTTGATGGCTGAAGATGTTTGACATGTTTCGTCTGCGAAATTTTATTAAAATAGAAACGACTCCTTGTAGTTTCCTCGGGGACAGTAAACAAAGTATTCGTCTAACAATCTCTGAGGGAGGTATTCGAAATCAGAGTGCGTTTTGCGATAAGATTTTGTTGATCCTCGAATCCCAAATCTTGGATCTCTCGCAAATCATCGGAGATTACTATTGGCTTCAAGTTGAAAGATCTCGAGCGTTGAATAATTAGATAGATTCCAAACGTAGATAACGCGCGAATTATCTACACTTCTACTGCGAAACGTGCAAATCTGACGAATCCTGGAAAAGGAATCCCGGGACTTCAGCCTGGACGCGATCTTCCGTAACAAAAGCGTGGCGCAACATTTCCATGGACAGACACGGTGCTATCGAGCGTGCCCCGACAATCGTCTTGGATGTCTCGTGATATCCCCGTGGAACGACGACGCGCATATACCGGTTCCAGGAGGGGGAGAGAGAGAAAGAGAGAGAGCCTGATTGGAAGCGCGACGCGGCGCAACCCCATCCCCGCGATAAGGCAGCGCGATGTCTCTGGCGAAGGGCAAATAAAAGGGGGCGAGCGTAATCGAAAGAAAGGGAAGAAAAGGAAGACAAGGGTAAGAGAAAGAAAAGGAAGGGGGGAGGAGAAAGGGAGACAGAGTTATCGCGTTCCGTCTGGGCCACGTCGCGATCGCGGCGAAGTCGATTTGTAAGGGAAGAAGAAGAAGAAGAAGAAGATGAAGAAGAAGAACGATTAGGCTGTGAGAGAAACCAAAAGAGAGAGAGAGAGAGAGAGAGAGAGAGAAAGGAAAAAAGTACCGTCGAACAAGACCAAGAAGCAAGAAAGAGGAAGAAGAACGGGTGGATGGAATAAAGAGCGGGGCGAGAAGGGGGTTAAAGACGAAGACGAAGAGGAAGAACAAGCAGAAGCTGTCGGCGGAGGTGGAGGAGGTTGCTCCGCGCGCCGATCGGCTCGTCGGCAGCGTCTCGACGTGGAACAACGAGAAAGAAGGCGAGGATACACAACGCGTAGACAGAGCGCGAAAGACTGTAGACTGGTGGAGCGTAGGGCGAAGGAAGAAGAAGAAGAAGAAGAAGAAGAAGAAGAAGAAGAAGAAGAAGAAGAAGAAGAAGAAGAAGAAGAAGAAGAAGGAGGAGGAGAAGGATCGCCGGAGAGAGACGCAAGGGGAGACGCAGGGGACTCGCAGCAGCGGCCCTGAGATATGATAGCCGGTTATCATTCCCCCTCCCGCTATCTCCTTTTGCTGCTGCCTTCCCTCCCTCCCTCCCCCCTACTCCTCTTTCCCAGCGGTGGTGGTGGTGGCGGTGGTGGTGGTGGTGGTGCTGCTGCTGCTTTTGCTCGTGGCTCGTACCCGTATCCACCCCACCTTCTCCTCGGTACGAATCCCTCCAACCCGGCGCAACGTCGTCTTTCGCCTCTCTCCGCCGACCCTCGTTCGGCCCCAACAACCTCCTGTCTAGACGGCGCGCACACGCGACCGCCGTCGCACACAGACGTACGCTCGCGCGCGCAACCTGCCTCGTGCGACTCTCTTTCCCTCTCTGGCCAACCTGTTTCTCTCTTTCTCCCTCTTTCTCGCTCTTCGTACCAGAGGCGGCTGTCTGTCTCCGTCCGACCGGTGGCGAGGTATTAAGCCGCGTCCGCACGCACGGGTCAGACACGCGCTCTCGGCTCCAACTCGCGATGTGCAAAGCCACCGCCGCCGCCGCCATCGCTGTCGCGGTCGTCACCGACGACGACGACGACGACGACGACATCGTCGTCGTCGGGTGCATCCACACCGACTCCAGACATCGCGCTATCTACGCGCCGCCCTGTGTGATGTAACGCGTACGCGCTCCGATACGAGGAACAAAAGGGACACGAGAGAGAGAGAAAGAGAGAGTACGATAGTAGCGTGTCTGAGGCTCGCGGTTGTTTTCAACGCGACCCTCACTCTCTCTCTCTCTCTCTCCCTTTCTTTCTCTCTTTCGGTAAACAGACGAGAGCTGGCGAAAGGGAAAGTTTAACCGTGCCACGAAAACGTCGGAGCGAGCCCGTGGCACGCGTTTAGCCACGCGGAACGGTTACGCGGCGCGAGAAATGAGGAGAAAAGTTTCCCTCGGCTGGCTAAGCCGTACACCCTTAGCCCTGTGAGAATTTACAGTCGAAGAAGAGGAAGAAAGAGAGAGAGAGAGCCTCTCTTTTCACTGAACCTCGAAAAGTTAATTACGTAATTGTGTTGCGTCTCGTAGACTGGCAACGGATGATGCTTCTTCTAGGATGCAGCTTTATCTCTGTGCAAGAGAGAGAGAGAGAGAGAAAGTTCTCTGTATCGAGGCACTTTTACCACGAAAAGACCGGAATTTAATAGAAGAGACGGGGTCATTAAGGGCCACGGGAGCAGCGCTCCGCGTCGCCTAATGGAAAAGTTCGGTCTCGGCTGGCGAAATGGGCCGTGCGTCGTCCGCTCCGGTGAAAATATAAAACCTCCGCGCCGCAGACTCTCCTTCTGTCACGTGCGCGTTCGTTGGCACTCCCCTCCCCCATCCCCCCCTCCTCTCTCGTTATGTTTGTGTGCACGTTTCGCTCGGTCTCGATGACCGGCAACACGCACGGTCTGTCGCTCGTCAAAACACGGATCGCAGTCAGTCAAAACGACATTAGAGGCGGCAGACGGTTCGCCGTGGCACGACCTTGGCCGAGGTAAGGTCAGGCGTCGAAGTTCCTTAAGGCGCGTCTATACTACCAATGACGACGTCGCGAGCCAAAGAACCCGTACACTCTCCAACAGCTCTTGCGAGACTGTCTTTTCTTGCCTGTACCTCTCTCTCTCTCTCTCTCTCTCTCTCGAACTTTTTAGTCATCTCGTCTCAGTATCCACCTCTTTTCTTCTTTGTCTTTTTCTCTCTCTCTCTCCTCTCTCTTGTGTCTTGTCTCTCTCGCGACAACCAGTGCGCGGGTGTGAGAATTCGTCGGTGAGACTTTAGCCTCTCGGTGTTAGCCCGTGGCTCGATGGAGGGGGTCAGCAGCGTCTGGTGGTGCCGTGGAAAGAAGTTTCGTGTGCGTGACTGTCTGTGCGACGCGCGTCGTGCCAGTATATACGTACACGAGAACGGAGGAGTTTTCTTTCAGGCAGACAGATACACTTCAGGGAAAAAGACACACAGAGAGAGAGAGAGAGAGAGAGAAACATCGATTTCTTTCGAACGATCGAGGGAATTGTAGAGTAACTGTTCGATAAAATGGTACTTGGACAAAGTGGACAAAGGGGTGGCAATTAGGAAACGAATGGAAAATGGGAGGCATACGCGCGAACGCTTTTGGAAGATGTAGCGCAATCGGTAGCCGTAGTTGACGAGGCTTAATTGGCAGCGGCGATTATCCGATTCCGAGGCCGAGGCTCGGGCGAAGCAGCCCAGCTTCTTTTGTCACGGCCATTCCTGGCGTGCCTAATTGAAAACTATTCTGTAAAGCGACGTTGTACACGGTGCATCGCATCGACCAAGTGTTTATCGATCGCGCGGAACGACCTGACGCCGCCGGTCGATGCCGGTGCGGTTGAAGTATCAACCTGTTATAATTTCAAGGGTAATTTCACCCTCTACAGGATAGAGTGGCACACTCGAATTAATGGAACCGGCTGAAGCACCGTCGACGAGAATAATTCGCGCGAGCGAACGCACGTACATACGTGTGCGTGCGTGCGTGCGCGTTCGAAGCTCGGTTCGTTCGTTCGTTCGTTTCCGCGCGCCCTCCCCCCTTCCTCCTCCCGGCCAGTCGGATACGCGCAGTTCTTCTTCCTCCTTTCGGAGATTTCGACACTCGAAATTCCGGGGTTTTGCCTTCCGCGCTCCCGGCGAAAGGTAATTACTTTCCGCGCCACGCTACCGTGACCACCGCGTTTCATCGTCGACGAAAATTTCACGACCCCCGACCCCCTTCTCGTCGAGAGAAATCGTCCAAGAACGTTTGGAAAGGATAAACGTTTCGAATTCGATACTTTGTACTATTCGCTAATTAAGTTGAATCGATCACGCGCGATTGATCGAACGCTTCCTGGCGTTGCGTTGCGTTGCGTTACGTGCGGTATCATCGCGTCGCCAGTTTCTTGTCGCCGGTTCCCCTCCGCCTACCACGATGTAGGACGACACCACGGTGTCGACGATGATTTTCGCTACCGGCACATGTAGCCGGCTCGATCGGCTGCTGGCCCGGGCCACGCGCGCCCGTGTCCGCCCGTCTACGTCCTCCCTATCCTCGCACGCAACCCGCCACGTCGATACCCGTACTGACACCACTGCACACGCAGGACACCCGCTGCACGGCCAGTGCGCGCAGACACGTTGGTGACTCCGGGCTCTGCCGGCGCGTCGAGCAGAGAGAGAGAGAGGGAGAGAGAGGGGGAGAGAGGGGAAGAGCGATAGATCGGCAGTCTCTGTGCAAGCGTCGCCTCGCCGGCGGTGGAGGGGGAAGAGAGGAAGGTAAATGCGACCGCTGCGCCGACTGCAAGTGGTGGGGGGCTGAGTGGAAAGGGTTCGCGCGACAGACAGCAGAGGGGGAAGCGCTTGCTGTCGACCGTGCTGCAGCCTGACAGCCACCGGACGAATTCAGTCTGCCGCTGGACTTGAAACGCGAGGGACGTGAACGAGGATTCTCCGTCGCCGGAGCAGGTTCCACTTTCTAGTTAGTCGTTCGTCGCACTTGGCGCCGCGAACGGAAGAGACACTCGGTCGGTCCGTGGCCAGGAGTAGATGAACTTTAATCCTCCGGCGAGCAAAGTTTACTAGAAGCTAGTTCCTCCGGCAGTGCGTGGTTCTTTTTTTCTCTCGTTTCGTTCGGTTCCGTGTATTTACGCTGGAATCTCACGTATACACGTTGCAACGCGACTCGCGAGAAGGGTGTCAACTGACGTTTCTACAACTGGCGTTGTTCGACCGTAATTCTACTGGCGTGCGTTTTCGTAAACGAGTAACGAGTGGCGCGGGACGACGTTCGTTTCGGAAGAACAGCGACGAGTGTGGCGCTCGAAAGTCAAGGTCGTACCTGTCAAAAGACCTGCACGCGCGTGTTATTTAACGTCTCGGCTGGCGAGTGACGCGAGAGGGATCCCTTTCTAGCCGGTCTCCGACCGCTGGACCACGCGCGTCTGCCTCCTCTTTCGCGGAAGCCTCCAGGAATTCTTTGCCTGTTTCTTCGTACGACCGTGCGCGCGCGTGTGTATATACACGCACGGAGACGAAGCCCAGACAGAGTTCGTACGAGTGTTCTGTAAATATCGGCGAGACGAAGAGAAAAGGAGAGAGGGCGAGAGAGAGAGAGAGAGACGAAGAAAGAGAAAACAGAAAAAAAGGAACGTCGCGCTATCGAGGAACGACACGTGTGGGCCCATTGGCGACACTCGTTCGACAACCGTACACGTACGGTCTCTGCGGTCGAGTGGCACGCACCGGGCGAGTGCAACGTGATCGAATCAAGCAGAAACCAGGTCGTTTCCTCTTAACACGGTCGGAGGATCGATCGCGTCCTCTCGTCTCTGTTCGCGCGTTCGTAAGTTTCTTCGGAGGAGAAAAGCGGAAGAACATTCGTCTTTTTTCCAACAAACTTTTGTCGTGAGAACAGGAGGATAGAGTAAAAGAAAGAAAAAAAAAAAAAAAAAAAGAAAGGACAAAGTGTGCAATAGCGAGAAATTCGTAATTCGTGGAACGAGCAGGTTCTCGACGGTGTGCAGCAACGGAACGCCGGGAGAGCCCGGGAGTGTTTATATGCCAGCTTGACAGCTGACGGCCAGTGGTTTCCAGCACGTCGACAACCTGGCGGCACGGTTCAAATGAAGTTGAGGCGTCGCTGCATGCAGACGCTCGGCGTCTCCGTGAAACAGTTGAGGAGAAAGCTGCTCGAGCTGGGCGCACGAATCCTTCACGTTCAGGGTTCGAAGCCACGCGACATGGCCCTTGTGGTATGTTCAGTCAAGACGAGTTAATTTCGATCCTCTTTTCCTTCGAAACATTGCAAATTGTACGAATCCGCGGATTGTCCCTTTAACCGATTAAAAGATTTAATTTAAAATTCCACGCTCTTTCGTTGAGAAAAAGAAAGAAAAAGAGAAAAATATAAGATGCAATTTTTGTCTAATTATCCGATTCGTTTCATTTTATTTTTGCACGTTGTTTCCTGTATTCAATTGAAAAATAAATACGTGTACTTTTCTCGGTAAAGAGAGATCTGCTCGATTACAATAGGAAAGTGACGTTTAGCGTGCGTAATGTGACGACGTAAATTTCTCACAATTACACGTCAGCCGATTATTCCGCAACTCGAGTATTCGCTTCTTTTGGCGAATCACCGTGCGAAACAGAGAAATACGTCGCCGATTACGATTCGTTGACACTCGAAGCACTACCACGACTAAAGCATAAAATTTCCATAAGAGACATTAGACTAAAAGACACGGAAAATCTGTACAATGTGATAGAGGGTGCACCGTTTTATATCTAAATATAAGTTACACGTTGATCACACATGTATATATTTCTATATATGAAATATCTAAACAAAAATTATCAATTGGCCGTCTTGACCATTTCTGGTGTTAATCACCCGAGGAATTTTCCGTTTCAATCGATCGCCAGTCGATGAAAACCGGTTCTCTCGTGCGCTCGACGTCTCCCTTTTTATTTTTCCACGATACGAAATCGAATCGGCTCGCGAAAATTCATCCGCGTCGCGCATGATAAATAACAACGATCGATGACTCGGTTAATTAGCGCGAGCGTGACGCGAACGGCGGAAAATGGAACGAGATCCAGAGGCAGGGTGCTGTTTTTTAAATCGCGCGATCGCCTCTCGGTTTCTGCCTTTTTTCGCGCGTTATCTACGCGACTTTCGTCCGCTGTCCGCGCAACCGGTTCGTTTTAAGCTCCGATAAGACAGACCCCCACGTGCAATTGGCCTATCAACGATTGCCACGAGACTGCAATTCGTTTGACGTCGGACGAACCGTCAGTTCCACGTTTTATCGATGTTTAGTCGAGCTCGTTCGGCCCTCGACCTGTCCGTGACCTCGGCCAGCTTTCCAAATCCGCTCGTTTCGCTGGACGATTTTCACAACCCAATGAATTGCCGAGAATTGTTTGCCAATCTCGCGGAGATAGCTTCCCCCCGCGGGAGGGGAAACAAATAGCTCGCGCCTTGCTATTTTTGCAGACGACAGTGTCAAGGGTGAAGAAAACTAAAACACCGCGAAATGTCTTATCGTTAGAAACCGCGGTTTCTGCGAAAATGAATGTTTCCTTCTGGATTATTTTACGAAGGAAAAAGAAAGAAAGAGGTAAGAGACGAAATTCGATTCGCGATTCGCGCGATAATATCGTCAGGGTTAAAAATCGCTCGTTTGCGATCGGCGGCCAAAGAGCGCGAAAGTCGCGGGATTGCGCCACCGGGCTGTCTCGCCGGTTCGAGAGAAAAATTGGAAAAACGAGCGTGTGCTGGCGCGGACGTGGCCAACCGTGTGGCGGACCGAGACGGAACGATCGATAAGAGCGAGAGAGAAAGACAGACAGATAGATAGAGAGAAAGAGAGAGAGAGAGAGAGAGAGAGAGGCCGTTACACCGTCTGCTTCGTGTTTCTTCCGTCTGGCCCAGAATGCGAGTCGGGCTTTCACTGCAGTTTTCTCGTCTGGGTCGACGATCCGTCTCCCTCGCTCCCATTACCATCCCCCCTCCCTTTCTCTCTTTATTCATTCGTCTGTCTGCGTGTCCTCTCTGTCACGCCACGTGCCTCGTTACCACCTTCTCCCTCGCACCGTTCGACTCTCTCTTTCTCTCTCTCTTCTATCTGTCTGTCTCTCGCCCTTTTCTCTGTCGGTCGATACCTTCCCGTCGCACTTTTAAATGTCATCAGACCGATCGTGAGGTCGGCCCCCACGTCTCCTTATACAGGGTGTGCCTAAAGCGCGCGACCTCCGCCACGAAGCAGCGAAACGCGGTGGTTCCGGGTACAAGCAGCAACACAGATTCCGCAGATTTCCGGAGCAAGCGAGTTCGTCCAACTTCGATCGTGCTTCAGAGTGGGATGGGAATGAGTTTCGCGTTGATAGGATTTCGATTGATTTGTTGTCACTCGCTGCATGCATCGTGGATCGTCGCTCTCTGGTTCTTTGTTTCTTTTCGATTATGGGGTTGAGCTTGAGCTGTCGCGTTTCGTCTCGGCCAGTCCGGACTTTGGATCTCGCGGATCTCGATGTATGCGCGAATTTCAGGAATCTCGGTATTCTCGGCGAATTTCACACGTGGAGATACTTAATGGTAAATCATTCACCGAATGGAAGATCGATTTTCGACGAAAGGGATGTTTGACAGTTGTAGGAAAGTACTGATAATAAATTTGTCTAAAATAGAATGAATCCCTTAATTTGGATATTCTCTGTCGTGTTTAGATCGTATTTAGATCTTCTTTACTTACTATCCTTCGATTAATGTTAAAAGAAAAGAAAGGAGACTTGCATCGAAGGTTTATTTTGTTAATTTTTACGAAAGTTTCGGCTTACCTTTTCTGTGGGATTTACGAAGAGAGAGACAGAGAGAAAAAGATGGTAAAATTTAAACGAGAGAGATGTTTGATAGCTATGGAAAAATATTAAAATAATTCCCGTCGTTGTATTTAAATTTTCTTTACTATCCTCCCATAAATGTTACGAAAAAAAAGAGTCGCATCGAAGGTTTTTTTTTTCTTAATTTTTACGAAAGTTTCGACTTGTCTTTTACTTGCAAAGAGAGAAAGATCATCGTTTCGTTAAAATTCAAACGAGAGAGCTATAGAAAAGTACTAAAAATAATTGTTTAAAATAGTTCCCTTAATGTGGACACTCTATCGTTGTATTTAGATTTTCTTTACTATTCTTCGATTAACGTTGAAGAGAAAAAAGGAGTTTTCTCTGTTTTAATTTTTACGAAAGTTACCGTTTTATGTGGGATTTACGAAAGGGAAGAAAGAGCGCGAGAGAATCGTTTCGTTAAAATTTGAACGCTAACCTACTTGGCCCCTTTCTGTCTTCATCGATTTTCCAGCTGCTCGCGGCTATTTTTCAGTTCAATCAACCGTCGCTCCACTGAGGTCCCTTTCTCTTGCCGTTTTTTTTTATCCTCTCTTTTTCGTTTCCCTTTTTTTCTTTTTTTCAATGCCGCTGCAGCATGATTTAACGTCTCGTTCTTTTTTCCCTTCTTTTCTTCTCTTTTTTCTTCTTTCTTTCTCCCCGTACGAGAGAAAACAGGGACGCTCGGATTTATTTCGTCACAATTCGGACACCATCTCTCTTCTTATCCAGCCGCGTTCCAGATATTTCGGCCATTCTGCCTTCGATCACTCGTGATATTTTCAGACATAACTCCTCTCTCGTATAAATTTCTCACGGAATATACGTCCCGTGTACATATCTTTTTCTTTTTCTTTTTTTCTTTTTCTTTCTTTTCGTAGGTCGAATAGAGAATCGAGGTTGAAAGATTAAGAAAACTGTGTATTTCTGTTTCGAGATCGGGAAACCAAACGCCGTTTTTTTTTTTTTTTTTATTATTTGCTGCGCGGAGCCAGAAAAATGCCGTTCAACACGCAATTTCTGCGTACGTATACGTGTAATACGTACGTGCGCGTGGATCACAGTCGTTCGAGACATCTGGGTCATATAAATCGAGGGTGTTACTGCGCCCCATTCTCCATAATTAACATTTAGGTTTACGAATGTCGTCGTCGAACGGCTTTTTTACGATACCGTAACAAATCGTCGACGAGCACGGTATTTCACACGCTCGTGCTGCCTCGTCGTTCGACGATATTTGTGGAAATATATGTACCGCGGGGTCGTAACTAGTTTGCCAAAATTAATACACGAACGCGTCTGTGCCTCTATGGTTTATATTAGCCAGGCTCGATGAAGCTCTTTCGGATTTTCGTTCACTCGTTGCTCGTAAAAGTCACGAGCCACTGCTCTCTCGAACTTTCGAGAGTAACCATCTCCATCTCGCGCGCGATATTTCCCACAGAGCATCTCGTGGCGTAGCTCCGACCCAGAAGACCCAACCACACCTTTCACCTTTCGATGCTCGATCAAATTCCAAGTACACGCTCTCTCTTTCTCTTTCTCTCTCTGTCTCTCGGCTCCTTCGTCTCTCTTTCTCTCTACGCCTCGATGAAATAAGGATCTGTGTGTGAAAACGTGTCGCTGGATTCACAAGCCGGAAATACGTCCACTATGAATCGCGAAGCTGTTGAAACGATGAAAGATCATTGAAAAGTGTTTGAACTTCGTAGCGAAATTTCGAGTTCTTTTTCTTAGAAAAGAAAAGAAAAGAAAAAAAAGAAATGCGTTTTCACGTCACGCAGCAGGTGAAAAGGATGGTGGGAATTTTAACGAAAAGTCAGTGAAAATATTTTTTCACGACTGGATCTACCATAGTCTCGAAGTCTTCTGTTTACACAGGGTAACTTGCACACCGTTTAAATTATTCGTCTAATGAAAAATTGTTTGACACGAAAGTTGTGGTTTTTTTAAAGGAGGCAAAATCAATTGAGGGATTTCGAAATTTTCAAGGTCTATTTTGTTTCAACTAAACTGCATGTACGTAAATGAAAAGAATATTAAATTCCAAGTAAAATAGCATTGAGTCACGTTGGTCCTGAACCTAATAGTTAAGATGATGTGTACTTTCATTAAAACGATAATTTGTCTCGAGGATGAAAACTGCGTGGCATCAGAGAATTCGTCAGTATCTAATATACACGAAAATATAGACAGAAACTCAACGAACCACTCGAACATCGCGTTGAACATCTTGTTGTTCAACTGCAACAGTTGAGTTCGAAGTTATTCGACAAGGTGAGACATATCGCGCGCGGGCAAAGTTTCGAGAAGGGGGGCGATTTCAGCCTTATTCAAGATCATGGTAAATTTAACCATGAAACAAATTACCCAGCGACTACAACATCGAATTTTGACGATTTTCGAGAACGAAAATATCCTCGCCTTCCCACTTGTTACGCAACGTGAAAAAAAAAAAGAAATATCTCCGATCCTAGAAGCTAACGTAGGTTCGGCGAAGTGGGGGAGGAGAGGCTTGGCATTTTAGAATAAAGCCAACTGATCTGTCGCACGACTATCAGTGAAGTTGCGCGAAGCTCGAGCAACATAAACGAGCTCTTTCATCCGAATTGTTCGAACGTATATTTTCGTCCATCGTCGATTTGTCGAGTTGTCCACGCCAAATCATAGACAAAACTGTGAACATAAATGTGTTTCCGTGTGTACGACCAATAAGCGTGAGGTTGCTTTCAAAAGTGGTAAGTTCGTTTATTGTCAATTAAAAAAGTATTATTAGGCAAACGTTAATTGGTTCGGGTCATGTTTTTAAAATTGTGAACTTGTTGAATGTTTTATTATCACGTAGTGTGTGATAATTAATAATAATTGTCAAAGAAAGTGAACGACTCTTTTAGCTGCAAATGGACTTGTACCACTTAACTCTTTACCCTTGGAAACATTTTTTGTATCATCTGCCAGTAATCTATATTTACGAAGTGTCACTCCAAATAAAATGTTATGGCCATTGGAAATAATCATCCTGTCCAAATGGTACTTAGCATGAAATTTTGTTGATTTTATGTACTCTAATAAATTGTTTAAAGCAATCAGCAAGTATAATATATAGAAGTTAGTGATGCATAATTTCAATTTTCTGAGAAGTTTCCTCCATTATTTTATAAACTTTCGTAAGAAGCAACAAAAAGTTTAGTTTGTGTGAATTATTCGAATAATAATTCGTCGAGTGAATCAATACAATAATAACGAGTGTCAACTGACTCACGACTGCCTCTATCCTCAAGAACTTCTTTTGAAATTTTATTATTCCTTTTACGTCGTTGTATTATGTCATGTCATACATCATACGTTCGTTACAATTGTCAGCAATTATAAAAAATTTTGCAATTTTTTAGCTAAAATCAGCTAAATTTGTAAATTAAATTTATAATAACTCTACAAGTAATCTACATTATGAAATTAAATTTACAATAAATCTACGAGTAGTAAATTTTGTTATTTACAATTTTCACAGTTTTACAATTTTTAGCTAAGTTTGCAATAAATCTACACATAATCCACACTATGAAATTAAATTTACAATAAATCTACGAATAGTAAATTTTACAATTTACAATTTTTACAATTTTTTAGCCAAAGTTAGCTAAATTTGTAAATTAAATTTATAATAACTCTACAAATAATCTACACTATCAAATTAAATTTACAACAAATCTACAAATAGTAAATTTTGTTATTTACAATTTTTACAATTTTACAGTTTTTAGCCAAGTTTGCAATAAATCTGCAAATAATCTACACTATCAAATTAAATTTACTACAAATCTACAAATAATAAATTTTGTTATTTACAATTTTTACAATTTTACAATTTTTAGCCAAGTTTGCAATAAATCTACAAATAATCTACACTATCAAATTAAATTTACAACAAATCTACAAATCTACAAATTTCACAATTTACAATTTTTACAATTTTTGCTGTTAGTTAAGTTCGAGTGTGATGTCCCCTTGACAGTCGAGTGCAAAGAATTTAACGCCTCCCAAAGTCAGTGAGTCGGAGTAGATTTCCACTGTCAAACGTGGCTGCGTACGCACGTGCCGATTAATATCTCGACGACGATCTAATCTGGCTCTGGTTGGTATCGAAAACACGCCGTCCCTCACGTGCGCCAACTCGTCAACCATCAAGCGGTGCCGTTTGCGTTTTTCCGCGACGAAATTAAGGTCAGCCTGCTCTTTCTTTTTTTCCTCTCCTTCCTCTCTTCTTCCCTCTCTTTCTTCTCACCGCGACGAGCGAGGTCCGTGGGAAACGCGCTCTCGCGTCGCGACTCGCGCGTCAACTCGCGCGCTTTTCACGTTCCACTTGCCTCGATCCGGAACACCGAACCGCGATCCTTTTTTTTTCCCCTCTCTTTTCTCCCTCCATTCTCTCTTCCCGCTCGTCATTTTTTCACGAATTCGTCGCGATTCATCACACAGATTTCGCGTTTATTTTTTTTTTTTTTTTTTTTTTTAGCGACCGCTCGAGGATTTGCGAACGCTTTGGCCACGTTGTTTCAAAGAGAGAGAAAGATAGAGAGAGAGAGAGAGAGAGAGAGAGAGAAAATGGAAACGCCGGATCTCGAGTTTGCAACATGTAATCCTGCCGTACTCGGCCAGGTTCTTCCGTGATCGATGTCGCGCGTACAGATCCAATGGTATTGCGGCTTGTTGCCGAGTGCTATGCTGCTTTTTTCTTTTTTTTTATTTCGCTCGGCGGATTTGCGGAGACCGCTGATTGTCACGGAGTATTTTTCCCCTTGTTTTTCAGGAGAGAGGATCGAAGAGTGATTTAGAGCCGAGTGGAAATGTCGCGCCGGTTAGATATTGAATTTAGACTTTCAGGTGAAAATTTTGGGCCAGGCATCGTGCACGAGGCACTCGAGAAATGTGTCGAATTTTTCGAGAATACTTCAGTCTCCCTAAATAATATTCCAAGTAATAAATGTTCTTAAATAACATCATTCTTACTCGTCAACTAGCCACATCGTCTGTAAATTCGAGTACCTCTTAAATACCTTCGATCATGGATCGAAATTAACAGATTTTTCGTTTAAGAAAAAGAAAATTCCGTTTTCGAGCTCATGTATTTTGTATAGAAACAAAAATATCTGTCTTCGTGGAGAGAAACGTCGATATTTTCGCGAGTGTCTGTAATAAAACTGTTCCACGGAACCGAGTTGGTTAATTAAACCAAAACGTTTAATTAATATCCCGGGTACCGTTCATTGGATAATATTCAGTGTTTGCTACAAATATTCAGAACTCTTTTTAATATATGATATTTTTTTAATTGTCTGTCCTCATTTCTCGACGGAAAAATTTTTATTTTCACATTTTTCACAAACTCTACCCTGTCTGAAGCCTTTATCTTTCAGAAAATTTATTTATCCGTTCTCATTCAGGTAACACTTTTATTCCTCACCAAATGGATATTTTCGCGAATTGGTATAATAAAAGTTCCACGAAAACGAGTCAGTTTAGAATTCAATTAAAAGTCCATTTTTATATCCCGAGTTCATTGGGCAACATATTCGAACAGTATTTGCTGCAAATATTCAGAATTCTTTCAATGTTGCTGTCTCTTCGATATCCTATTCCTCCGCAGAAAAATATTTATCCTCATTTTATTTTTAGGAAAATTTATTCGTCTATTCTGCACGGTCCATACGCTTCGAGTAGAATCTATTTAAATGTTCCTTGACTTTTTCGCGTGCGGAGAATTGGTGAGTAAGAGAGAAGGTAAACGCGATTCGTCTTTGGCGATATCTCGGTTATTTCCGCGGTGGAAAACGGATTGGAAAAGCAACGCGTGCGTGTGCAAATCGCGGCGAGAAGGGGTTGCGTGTCAGCGATAACACTGGGTCGACAACTGCGTTCTAGAAAACGAGAGAGCCTCGAGAAACCCAGCCACCCCTGTGCTCGATACGTTTCTCGACGTGGCTCGAGAGAAACTCTCGTTTGGAATGGAAATTACTCGATCGTCCATGCTTTTGCTCGCCGATTAAATATTCCTTTCAATCTGGACGGTGAAATGTGAAAGGGGGATGAAAGTATTCGTGAATCGATTCGTGCCGACACTTACTGGTCGTCGATTGAAATACTCTTTTCAACGAATATGCAAAGTAAATTGTCTTGACACTTTGCACCGTGACTGTTCTCCATCGACTCTTTCATTTCGTTTTCCCTGCTAATTTGTTTCATCGATCGTACGAAGCATCACGTTAAAGGAAACCGTCACCTCCACGGTTCTAGGGGAAAAATTGGCCTTTCGAAGCTCGGACAGAAAAGAGAATCGCTACAGCAACTTTTGGAGAGTTGTTATAAAAGGAGAGAAAGAATTTTCCAATGTTTCGAGAGACGTTTAAATTTACAGGATTCTCGAGGAAGAGACAACAGCATCTTATATCGTTGGACGATGAAACAATATTTTTCGTAAGAAACGAGTCCAGATCCATTGTGAAAATAGAAGCTTTACGCTTCTAGAATTTATTGACCCGTGATTGTCCTTGTTATGAAATTATAATAGAAACGTCTTCAGTTTTTGGGACACTGGACAATTCCGTGCGCGTAAATATATCGCTGCTTAAATGGGATCGTCTAAATAACTCCGTTGTTTTTAGAGACGTTGATCAACCTTGTTAATAATAGTTATTTAATAGGGGCCATAATGTAGCAGTAATGATTTGTGACCACTTAAATTGGATCGTCCAAATAATTCGTTGTTTTTAGAGACGCGGACAAACTTTGTTGATAAAAATTGATATCGAGGGAGCTGTAATGTAGCAGTAATGATTTGTGACCACTAAAATAGAATCACCTAAATAACTCGATTGTTTTCAGAGACGTAAACAAACATTGTTGATAAAAATTATTCAATTCTGAGGGCTCCATAATGTAGCACTAATAATTTCTGACATAAATTTATGAGCACTTGAATTGAATCACCCAAATAACTCCGTTGTTTTTCAGTTCTATGAAAAAAAGTTATTTGATAGTGAGGGGTCCAGTGTGACAGCACTCATTCTCTTACATGTGGGGAAGTTAGGTTTTAGGGAAATATTTTTACTTTAATTCCTTTTTATAAAATCTAATGCAATATAAAGGACAGTATAAACACGAGACGTATTACCATGTCTTTTCTCATCTTTTATTTTATTGATATGTAATATCTGTAATATTATGTCAATATAATATATAATAATATTAATATTAATATCTATATAACATTATACAAAACTGTGTAATAGATTTTATAGAATTGAGGTTAGGGACATTTCTTAACCCAATAGTTTTTCAATATATACGTATATATAGGTTAATACTCTTTTTTTTTCTTTTACAGAAAATATCGAGTTGGTTAATGGACAAAAAAACATGTCATTCTATTAAATTTATTATAAAAGTGAAAATTGAGAGCTTCGCTGTATATTTGCCTCTAATTCCAAAGTGGAGTATCTAACGATACTGTGATTCTACGTAAGATAATGGAGTCGAAAAGAAGGAATAAAATTTTTTCATTAAAGCCTTCGTTTTCGAGGGGATGGAGTTTAAAAATCGATCAAGAAAAAGAGCGTGCTTAAAAAAGTTTGTCCTACATTTTTTCGCTTATTTTTGCGAATAGAATATTCTCGCGTCGATCACCCGCGCCTCTCCAGTACGTAATTAACCAAATTATCAAATAAATTTCATAAATAATAAATTTCCAAGATCTCGACTTTCTCAAAAGCGGAAAACAATTTTATCCTTTCTTCCACGCGACTGTAAAAATAAACCCTGTAATATAAACTCTTTCACGTCACTGTAAAATAACAGTAATGAGAAGCAAAGATGGAAATAACCAGTTCCAAAATGTCTGAACACATTGATCTCCGAACCGCCACGCGTGTACGCGATCGAGGACGATCGAGGACGTTGTTATTAACGGCGATTGGGGTATGGGGAGACGATCGACACGGCGCGACGTGACCGTAATTTCCCCTCGATTTCCTGGTTCTCGATCACCGGCCGCTAAGTTACCTTCGGATCGCGGAATTAAAGCTATTGTCGCCCCGGCCGGAGCCACTTCATCGCCCCGGTGCCGCGGGTCCTCGTAAATTGCGTCGGGTTGACAATGGGATCACGGTAGCCGGCAACGATGCGTAACATATTCTCTGCCTTACAGGTGCGTGAATCGGGAACGTGTAACGCAACATCCGTTTCGCCGGGTGTGCACACCAGGGTGAGGCCAGTAATTACGGTACACGGCGCACCAAGGGGCGATGGGGGGGGGGGAGGAAAGGGGGGAATTTTCGAGGGCCACGCCGCCATGTTACGAAATTGCGTTACGATAAATACGTTCGATCCTCGAACGTTCGCAAGGTGTATCCCTGAAAATTAAACGGATATATATATATATATATATATATATATAGGTACAGGCATCGGGATCAGGGTTATGTAGCTTTCTGATCTCCAAGATTTGTTATTAATTTCACGGTAGTTGGAGGGATTATCGGATGATTCGCAGTTTGCGGGACGAATTTGAAGATTCGGCGTGGGGATAATTAAGATCGATACCACTGGGAGGTCTCCTGTGATTGAGTGAATTAAAAAATTTCGAAACAGAATAGATCCAATGACAATATTGCGTTCTTTCGGAATTCGATTGTCGAGAACTTGGACCAGAAATCAATCAGTTTCATTTATCTTTTTCGTATCCGAAAAGAATAAGTATGTCTCGCTGCTAGAAGAAACGAACGATCACAAGGATATATTATATTATGTATGTATCAACTATGAAACCACACCTCACGCAGCACCCTTGCGTCCACATCACGGCAATTACCGCTGTAATGAACGAGGCTATTAACATGTAACCCCCTTGAAACTCAGAAATTGTTTCAAAAACATCTCCACTCGACCCTGCCTCGCCCCTCCAGTCACGCGTAATTAATTAATCGATTTATACGCCACACATGCTACGTCCTCGAGACCCGTCCTCGAGAGAGGAGGAGACCCTAGGTAAATGCATCATCCCTCGAAAATATCCGATCGCTTGATTCGACCCGATTTGATTCGATTTGTAGGTTAGGTTCGTAACTATTATACTAATCTTATTATTATTAATTTCACGCTTAATTCTGGTAATCTGGGAATATTCTGTTTTATATATCTGGTAGTATCTTATATTAGTCCAAAGTCGAAAGTATCGACAATTTATATATAATTAACAAATATATATATATATAAATATTTTTTTGTATCATCACAATTCGAAAAGATATATATATATTTTTTTTTTCAAATTGTGATGATACAAAAAAATATTTTTTTCCCATACTTTTTGCGTTTTCTTCGTTTTCTAAGGCTTGTCTATTCTAAGGAAGTTTCTCCCTCAGTTGGTCGCGTCACGTGATCACGTGACTTGGGTCCTCTTCTCCGTACGTGTTGCAAATTAACCGTATATCTTCTTTTCACATTGTTTGTTCTCCTCTTTTCTCCAACGTACTGATATATTCCTTCTTCTGACGATGGCTCAACCTTGCTCGTTTTTGAAAAAAAATATACTTCGTCAGCAAAAGTGTATATATATATATATATATATATTTTTTCTAATAACATTTTTTCGCTTAACTCGCTCTCTAGAAGTTTCTGAATATTTTCTTTCTTTTTTTTTTCTTCGCTCGGCTCGTTTTCCACAAATATTTTCTACTTCGGGGGAGGAGGGGGAAAAAGGGGCACGTGGCAGTTTTCAGCGTCGGACATCGACGAGCACACACGCTCGCAGACGGTTTTCCCGGCTTGCTGGAGATAACGCTAACGAGGCCCAGATAATAACGTCGGCTGTCTAGACAGTTAATTACAAGAAGTCCTTTGGAACAACTCTCGCCTGCTGCTCCTTCGCGCCGCGGTTTTCGACCTTCGCGAGACCGTGTCGACGACGGGGATGAGTCCCCGGCGATTAACGAACTCGAGGACGGCCGAAGAATTACAGAGGAGGACCGCTGTTGCGAACGATCGTCCGCGTCGTTGGAAAAATCAGGCTCGCGAAATGGCACGGGACTCGGAGCTCGGCAACAGGGAGAACTTTCGATCCCCCGATTGAGGGTGGAAACGTCTCTTCAGCCACGTTACGTTCCGTGTTATTCGGAAGCAAACAGGCGATTGCTCTAATGGAAAAGTAAAGATCAAATAACAAATATAAAATATAAATAGATAAATATGATATAAATGTAAATGAAATATAAAATTTTCAACGATGGATAACGGATTAGTAATAAAATAAAATGTAGGTATTGACGTTCAAATAATTTCAATTGTGTGGTTTTTTTAATAATGTTAGATTTAATATACTCAGTGTAATATACTTTACATGACATGTGTATATATCAATCGTTGAGATTTACGCTGTGACGTTTGCCTCACTATAATCTCTGTTTTATCAATCAATAAATCTCAATATGAAACAGCGTTAGGAATCAGTACGGAATTTCTCGCTACTTTCATGTTTCTTTAGATCTCTGGTTTATATTTAATTTACCAGTAAACGTGTTCACTCGTTGCACGATATTTTCTATTATATTCTCGGCGTAACTCTAAAAATCGTCGCTATTTCTTTTCGATGGTGAAACTCTACGTTTCTCGGAACGATCGTATCCGGCAGATTCGCGACAAATGATGACAAATTGTTGCCAATGAAGCCGCTAACAAATGCGATAGCTTGCGCAATAAATAAGTTCATTATTATCGACACATTCTATCGACATCTATCGATCGATTGCTTCCCTCCCGTGATCTTCAAACGAACCCACCCAGACAGATTTATTTCGTCTTCCATTTTTCTCTTTGCGTTACACGCGGAGAATCGAGAAACAATCGACACCTTATATCGTCCCGTTAGTGTTATTTGCAGATCGAGAGCAAGTTACGCTACATAGATACGACGTTATCGGCTTGTGGTTTCTTTTCGTTTCGTTTATGGGGTCGCGAGATCGAACTCGTCGGCCTAGATCGGAGGCAATCTGTGGAGAACAGAGATTGCTCTTCGAGGCTCGAGGTTGCCTATCGAAGAATATTCTGATTGGTGTAATTTATCTCGGTGGATTATCCATTTCCGTGGAAATCTTATCAAATTATTTCATGAGACTGAATATGTTCAACGAACTCTACAGAGAGAGATCTTTGCACAAGTGTCTGAAGAGAAATTTAGCAAATCCTCCACACAAACTTTATCAAAGTGTTTGTTAACGAATCGTCCAATAAAATCGTACTCTCTTCTTACATGAAGAAATGTACATTTACGTTCTTCTCATGTAATAGATATAATATTGCATTCTTTGAAATTTATATTTATATCATTATAATATTACGTTCTTCTTATATAATAAATATAATATTATATTTTTCTTGTATATTATTCTTCTAAAATGTATTCTTCTTATAATATTATATTATATTACTATCTTGTAATATTATATTCTTTTTATACAAAAAATTTGTATGTACAGTCTTCTTATATATTATTTTTTTAAAATATATTCTTCTTATTGTATATTATTCTTCTTGCAATATTATATTCTTCTTATATATTATTCTTCTAAAATGTATTCTTCTTATAATATTATATTATATTATATTACTATCTTATGATATTATATTCTTTTTATATAAAAAATTTGTATGTACAGTCTTCTTATATATTATTTTTCTAAAATATATTTTTCTTATTGTACATTATTCTTCTTGCAACATTATATTCTTCTAAAATGTATTCTTTTAATATTATATTATATTACTATCTTATAATATTATATTCTTTTTATATAAAAAATTTGTATGTATAATCTTCTTATATATTATTTTTCTAAAATATATTCTTCTTATACGTTGTTTTCCTAAAATATATTCTTTGTAATATTACGTGCCTCTTATAAAATATATTCTTCTTACATAATTATTCTTCTTACACAATACTGCAATCTTCTTACGCACGCAATAGCAAAATGAACATACTTCTTTTTCAAATACACTCCCTGCAACACAATTCCCCGGCCAAAGCACGGATTTCTCCACACGTTCTCTCATTCGCGTAAAAGGATTCGACGCGTAAATCGTTTTTCTAACCCGGTTAAACCTGACCTATCCTTCGTTTCTACAACGCCACACTACAGGCTTCCCTGCTTATCATACATTTCTAATGTCATCGCGAGAAATAGCTCTCGTTCCGATCTCTATCCTGTTCGGCCAACGAAATCGTAATTTCCGTTGCCCCTTGCGTGGAAATATGGCTCGTGGCCGTTAATAGCGGCCACATAGTCCGCCTGACATGGTAAATACATACCTCGCGTGAAATACAAATGCGGAAACGCTGCTTATTCCGTGCGACCACGTCGTGTCACGCAACTTTACGAGTCGCCTATCGGGAGACCTCGACGCTGTCGCGATTTATTGGCCGAGATGGCCAGCGCCGATCCTCGCGCGAGTTCCCAACTCCTCGACCGCGAAACGATGATTAACAATCCAGCCAGCGGATGATTAACCACGCTCGCACAGTCTCTCGGCACAAAGGAAATCCTCCTTTTCTCTCCTTTTTATTCAGGGATATTCGTCGTTGTTTTGTATATTTTTATATTCCTTTCGGCGAGATGGACGTTTTGCCCAGACTTTAACCACGTTGCGCTGGCAACTGATCGCGGACCATAACGAGCGACCAAATAATTCGTCGCTTTCTTCTTGAACTCGTCGGTTATATTACCGGATAGAAATTATTGAGAAGTAATAAATCTATTATTTGTCTTGTCTGGGTTGTATTTCGATATACTTAAAAACTGAGAAAATATTGCAATTTTGCGACAAAAAATTCTCGATTTTTACTTTAAAGGTGCAAGCAATCCTCGATCGTCGCATTCGAATTTTGCCGCTCTCTCGACGTAAAATTTGCCATTTTTGAACGAGCATCGACTACTATTACAAATTTCTTAGATTTCGTCAATTCTCTATTGATCTGTGATTTTCAAAGTGATTTTCACTTTGAATTCAATATTCTGATATTGCTTCGACTTTTATCACTGTGTGTCAACGTAAAAAATTAGATGTTTTTGAATCAGTATTACTACTATAGTAGATTATACTATAGTAGATTTCACTCAGATTTCGTCAGTTTTGCAATAATTTGCGATTTTCATTGCAGAAGTTTCTGACGTCGAACGATCGACGTTCGCTTAGACTTTCAACCAAAAATCACTCGCCGGTCACTAGGGACTTTTGCTTTGAAGCTTAAGCAATCCTCAATCGTCACATTCGAATTTTGCCGCTGTCTCGACATAAAATTTCCCATTTCTAAACGAGCATCGACTACTATTACAAATTTCCCCTTAGATTTCGTCAGTTCTGTATTGATCTGTGATTTCCAAAGTAATTTTCACTTTGAATTCAATATTCTGATATTGCTTCGACTTTTATCACTATGTGTCAACGTAAAAAATTAGACGTTTTTGAACGAGCATTGCCTACTATTCTAGGTTTCACTCAGATTTCGTCAGTTTTGCAATAATTTGCGATTTTTCATTGCAGAAGTTTGTGACGTCGAACGATCGACGTTCGCTTAGACTTTCAACCAAAAATCACTCGCCGGTCACTAGGGACTTTTGCTTTGAAGCCTAAGCAATCCTCAATCGTCACATTCGAATTTTGCCGATATCTCGACGTAAAATTTGCCATTTTTGAACGAGCATCGACTACTATTACAAATTTCTTAGATTTCGTCAGTTCTCTATTGATCTGTGATTTTCAAAATGATTTTCACTTTGAATTCAATATTCTGATATTGCTTCGACTTTTATCACTGTGTGCCAACGTAGAAAATTAGACGTTTTTGAACGAGTATTGCCTACTATTCTAGGTTTCACTCAGATTTCGTCAGTTTTGCAATAATTTGCGATTTTCATTGCAGAAGTTTGTGACGTCGAACGATCGACGTTCGCTTAGACTCTAAACCAAAAATCACTCGCCGGTCACTAGGGACTTTTACTTTGAAGCCTAAGCAATCCTCAATCGTCACGTTCGAATTTTACCTTCCCAAATTTCACCTTCGATTTCGTCAGTTCTGCGTTCATCTGTAATTTTCGAATTCAATATTCTGATGTTGCTTCGACTTTTATCACTATGTGTCTACGTAGAAAATTAGACGTTTTTGAACGAGCATCGACTGTCATTATAGATTTCACTAGTTTGCGATTTCCATTTGCAGTTTGTGACGTCGGATAATTGACGTTTGTTTAGATTTTAAAGCAAAAGTCCCTAGGCCGTCTCGCAACGTCTGAAAATCAGTTTTTCGCGCAGTGCATGCGCACTGTCTATAGTAGGTCGTTCACGCTAGAGCGTAGAATCGCTTGGATTCTTGGCGCGGTCGTGCTTGTTTGGCCTTAAGGTCGTCTCGATAACGAGCCGCTTACGTCAGTCGAGAAACAGGCAACACGTTCCTCGCCCCGGCCCCCTTCTTCTCGCGCGGTCTGCTTCCTCTTCTGTTCCTAACCTAATCATCCTCTATACTCCATATTATCGTTCGACCCTGGTTTTCCTCGTCTCTCCGTACACACCGTGTGTATGTACGTATATATCGACTATCGGTACAAAGACACTTTGTTTTCTCACGGAGAATAGTTCTCTTCAGGAGCATTCAGATTACATTCAAGTGGAATAGGCCTGTCTGACTGTTCGCGATCCGGCAGCATACAGATCTGGTTAGGACCAAGATCGTCAGCGATCTTGACACTCGTAAATGGTCAAAACGGCCACTTTAGAATTATAGATATTTGTAATAGTGTATTTTCAGTGAATATGATGATTTTTAATAAAATACAGGGTGGGCCAAAATTCCTACTAGAACAAATCCGTAACTTGAATTTAATTTAAAATTATAAAATCTCAATGTAAAACAGTGTAAACATAAAGAATAGTAAAATTAGTTTCTTTCTCATGTTTTATTATGAAAAAAAAAAGAAAGAAAAAAAAACCGGGAAGATTGTTTGTTGAAATGTTTCATTTAAAGAAAAAAAAATGTGGGAAGAAACTTTCGGCACCACCCTGTATATAAACAGAAGCTTGCGCCTCCCTACTTTTTTCCTTTTCATTGTCATCTCTCTGCTACAAATTTCACACTTCCTATGATCGTCTGTCGTAGATCCAGTGTTAAAAACGAGGCAAATTAAATGAAATTAAAAACCGATTAAATTCCAACGAATCGTCCGCGAGTCGAAGGAGAGAGAGAGAGAGAGAGAGAGAGAGACTTTAGACAGACGTCAATTATTCCGATCGGCCGGAAGCTGTAAACCGTCGATCGATCGATCTTGTTGCAATCGCGTTGGCGTCGCTGCGTCAGCGGAATATAACACGAGCGTCGCGAGACGTTGCCTGCGGCGGACGTGTACGTCGTGACGTCAGAGCGGAACCGATCGTCCGCGTCGTCTGCTGGCCTTGGGGCGATAACGATAATTGGCAGAGGCCGATTACGCGACGACCAGACTGTATAACGACGACTAGTGTGTTAGTCTAGCCGGCACGTCGCGCTAGATCGCGGACACTTGGCCCAATCGAGATTAATAGACCTATTTGCACCGGTTCCAGCAAACGTTCGTGCTCGTGCTCGTGTTCGTGCTCGTGTTCGTGTTCCGTGTTCCTCGTCGAGTCGAGCGGTCACGTGTTGGGGATCACGTTGGTTGGTGGTCCTTGCGAGATCGACACCGATCCACATGCATCATCGGTTTCGTGACGATGCTGGTTACGCTGCGAGATTGTTGAGGACGATCGAGGGAATAAGTGGGCGTCGTCGAGGAGGTCGTCGTCTCGATCGAGTCGATGATGGTCGTTTCTCGTCGATCATCGTCGACTCCTCTCGGCGGTGGAAGTTGGAACACTTTGTTTGGGACTTATCCGGGGACAGTGGCGAAAATGATAGCGTTGCCTGTGTAGGGTGATTATGGGAATTAGGCGAGGGAACGAGGGGTTGCAGGGGAGCGCTCGCGTGCGTATCAACCTGTTGTCCTGTGATTTATTCGGCTGCTAGGATTCGGCTGGCTTCGACTGATCTTCGTGTCAAGATTTGCCGCAAACTTTCTCGTCTTCGTTTCAGCTGCGTTTCTTATACGTGAGTTTGTCGTGGCTTGAAAATTTCCAATATCCAGAAGGAGAACCACCGACGATTAGAGCGTGAAATTTTCATTAAAGTAAAAAACAGAAAGAACAGAAAATCCAAAGAAAATGAAAGTATGATAAAATCGTCTAAAGTAGAAAAAAGTTTGACGAACTTTGTAATACAGTGCAATATTTTAGTTTTAATTAACACAGTGTAAGCTTTCATCTGTATATTTAAAGGTTTTCGCCCGAATGAGTTAAAAAATATATTTTGCACTGTCAAACAAAATATTCCAAGAGATATTTGGTCTTGTGAGATGAGAATTCATCACGACTGTGAAATTTTGTGTGCAGCTTGCAAGGAGATATGATTTTTGAAGCTTGAAATGGCTTAGGACAGTTTCAAAATTAAAATACATCTGAAAGCTGACTTGCAACAATGAAAGAACGACGAATTTTATTATAAAAAAGAATTTAAATGAAATTTATCAATCCACGTTTCATAATTTCACGTTTCCAAGTGATTAATTTTTATTATTTCCGAATTTTCTTTTCTCGTCCTTCGGAAATGGAATTTTGGGTCTCGATTTAAAATAATTTTTGGTATAAATTGGTGGGATGTAGGGTAACAAATCGAACCACTTTCGTAATTAGCGGCGCACGTATCATGGAGAAATGGCGAACGTGACTCGTCACTTTCATTCAAGAGGTTAATAACACAAATGCGCTCCGCGTGCAAACTCGTTGAAAAAGGAAGATAATTGCGAAAAACGATATCTCCGTATATAGTTTGATTTTTCCCTCGTCGATCTCGTTATTTTCGGTGTGTCGAAACGAGCGGTGATCGTCGCAGAAAATGAGAAAAATAAGAGTGACGTGGGGATAACGATATTCGCGACCGCGAGGAGGGATTGATAACTCGTGCTCGCTGGTATCAACGAAAGAACAGCGAGTTTTTAATGGGAATGATGGCGTAGAAGCTCCGAGGTAGGAACGATATTGGCATTGATCGATTCTAACGCGTATTCGTCAGTTTTCTTTGTTTCACGGAGAGAGTAGTGATATCCAGCGCGGTTTGTTTTCTCATTGATACCGAGCGAGATCGAAATATCGACAGTAATTTCAATTGTACGTCCTTCCAACGCGAGAAAACGTGCTTTAAGCAGAGACGAACGCGATAAATATAAATATCTGCCTTTCGCGAAACGAATAAGCAGGTACCTTCTTGCCGTGGCTGAAATTAACATCAGAACTGTCCGAAAATAGCGAGTACAACGGCGTCATGTAGATTTCATATTTGTATATTTATGAAATTTTTCATGGTACCACTTTTTGTATTTCGCTCGTGAATAATTCGCGGCAACAGGGCGAAAATTGACCGATGTTCTTTAAATTATAATATCACGTCAATCTTTTCTTCGCCCGGTCGTTTCATTATTCACTATCGCGGGCAAAACGCCGCAGTGGAAATTGACGAAAAGAAGAAAGAAACTGCTGCGCGCTCTTATCGACCGGAAGTGCCGATTAATTAACCAGTGGTTTCCCGCGAGATCCCAGCGCCAACAGAGTAAACGCGGAATAGATCTTTTTTCTTTCTTCTCATTTTACCGAACGATTCAATCATTCACTGCTGGCTGCAAACCAAAGGACGAGTTTCGAGAAACAGCAGTTTCTGAATCACCGTGAATTTTAATAAAGAATCTTCGTGGATTAATAAAGATTTCGTGGGACGAATAACAAACAAAATGCGCATACGTACTTGACGCGTCGAAAATTCCACTCTCACTCGGAAAAATGCTCGATCTCCCGTAATTTAACCACGTTGCGCTGGCAACTGATTGCGGACCATAACGAGCGACCAAGTCGTATACAATAATTCGTCGCTTTCTTTTTAAACTCGTCGGTACGATATCGCTGGACAGAAATTATCGACAAGCAATAAATTTATTATTCGCTTTGCCTATTTTGCTTTACTGAAATATATAATTTTAATTATTGTAACAATATGCTATAATATATAATATGTTATGTCTAGTATAACCTATATTCTAGTTAAATACATTGACATTTAGTGTGTTTATTGTTAAATTACATTACTGATTAGAGCTGTATCGACTTTTAAATAAAATAAAGTTCTCCACAGTGTCAGAAAACGATCCTCAACCACGTTGCGCTGGCAACTGGATTGCAGACCATAACGAGTGACCGAGCCGTACAAATTAACTCGTCGGTACGATATCGCCGGATAGAAATTATCGAGAAATTGTTAATAAATTTATTATCTGTTTCGCCTTTTACTTATAAATATACTTGAAACTAAAAGAAAATATTACAATTTTGGAACGGAAAATTGTCATTCCAGCGCAAGAGGTTAAACACGATCGGAGAGAGCGAAAACTTGGAGAACTCGTGTCAGACGATCGCGACGATCAACGATTGAGGAAGTCGCGGAAGATCCTCTCCGCTTCGGTAATGGGAAGGGAAAAAAATCGCGGATAACAATATTATACCGTACGACGCGGGTTATTTATAACTGTGCGCGAAGCTGGTTATAACCGCGCAGCGGCGCGTAATGATTTCATTTTACACGGGGCGAGCTTCCGCTCGAACGAGATCAAGGATTCGGGATTCAGCGTGTGTCTGAACGTATGTATGTACGTGGCAGCCGACTAACGGTCGTAAAACGGGCCCGCGAACACGAGCAAGGATTCACTTTCGTTTTCTCGCCGAGTCAGTCCGCGGCCACGCACACACACACACACACACATATACACACACGGGCCAGTTCCGCTCGTCTAACGGAGGTTTCTTTTTTAATCGGAGGCCTTGCAACAGCCTAGGACAAGAGTTAGGTTCGTTCGACATTTCGGGTTGCGCAACGAACCTCCGGTTTTCCTCTCGCGCGGTGCAATTTGACCTCGACAATTTTGTCAGCCTCGAACATCTCTGTTTGCTGTTGTAAAATTTTATTAATGGAAGAGACTGTAGTTTTTTTTTTTTTGTAGGTGAAGGAAGTTACCTTCTTTTTTTTATCAATACGTTTGTATATGCCGCGTGTATCAAATTTTTGCACGTCGATTGAGATCCCTGCTTCGTGCCTCGACTTTTCATCGCTGTATATTTCTAATATGATTTTCTCGTTGTAGTTTTCAATATTCGTTGTAATGATAAAGAAATTTCAACCTCACGATAACAGATATAGATAATTCTTACATATTTCCTAAACTCTACATCGTGTACCATTTTTGGGATAGTTTGCTCAAAACTGCCTGGGTACTCAACCTTTCCTGTACAACCAAGAATTATTTCAAAATCAACGAATCACATAATTATATATAAACGTAGCTATTTACGATCGACGTTTAAAGCTAGACGCAATAAACAATTATTGATATAATTTAAACCTAAATCAACAGGCGTCACCTGTGAAGAGTTTTTTTCTTAATGGAATGACACGTTCTTTCCTTTACTATTTCGATATTCCTTTACTTATGCAGCGCGAGAACCTAAACTAAACTCATGTACGTCGACAAATTATTAGTATAATTTTTTATACATCCTCTGCTACTATAACATTACTACATAACTGCATTGCTGAGGTTGTCGTAGAAAAAACAGAGCGTAAAAATCTCGGCTTTCCGGTAAAAACACTTTGTAATAATGACACTTGTGACACTCGCAGCGTTTCGCAACGTTTTGCGAAAAAGCAAGAAGCCGAAACGTCAGGAGTAGGAAATGCTCAAAGCGTCGGAACAAGGCGATAAAATCGCAGAGCTGATATATATATATATATAGAAAGGGTTAATACGCGTTTCACGTGCACACGTGTATTTCAATGGACGTTGAAAACCGCGATTTCTAACAAAGATCGTCGACCCTAGGAGTCGGTCGGCTCTCTCGTAACTGCTTGTTCATATGACCGGTGTCATAAACCGTGCTTGATGCCTGTCGATCTTAATCTCCCGCGGTTGACAAAAAGAGAGAGAGAGAGAGAGAGAGAGAGAGCGAGTAGTTTCTCGCGATTTCGTCGAGATCTCGCGAATTTCTTCATTCTGAATACGTATGCACGTGGTCGCTTCAAAATACTTTAAGACAATCGTGTCGTGCCATCTTTTTCAATTCTGGTATTCTCGTTCTTGCTTTATTTTTTTATCTTTTACTTTTCGACACTCTTTCTCTCTCTCTCACTCTCTCTCTTTTAAATTTAAGTGGATATTCTGGCTTGTAAAAATCGACTTTTTTGGGATTTTTTTCTAAGGAGAAAAAATGATACATTTTGGCACGCAGTTTTGTTCATACTTGAAGAGTATCTACAATTTTTTCTTTTTTTTTTAACGAAATTAATGAAAGTTGTGGACAATTATATAGCCTCAGGTAAAGCATGTTTTTAAAAAACGGGTTCGAATGGCTAACGTGATTCCGGTCGACCTGGTTGTTTGAAACTAAAAAACCAAAATGCATCTTAATTAGTATAAATATGGCTATCGCATGAACCACGGAAACAGTGAAATTTCGAAAATTAAAAAAAGTGGCAGCATTTCGAAGTTAAAATATCGATTTTCCTTCTGCTTTTCGTATTTTGGGCGGTAAAAAAAGATTAGAAAGAAAACGTCAGATTTTGAAATCCATGGTTCACGCGACAAAGATACATTCGGTGAAGATCTCCAAATTTCAAGTCAATCGGTCAACCAAAACGTGAGATATCCCGTCAACCAGTTTACAAGATACGGATTTGAGAAAAACACATTTGAAGTTTCTGTTACCCGTTGTACAAAAACATTCGTACTTACAGTCAGTCGAGCAATACAAAAAATAGAATATCATAAGATAACAATAATATAAACAATCATATTATAAAATAAAATGTTCTTCGAGAAAAACACATTCGAGAAGTTTCTGTTACCCGTTGTGTACAAAAAATATTCATACTCATGTTGCGAGCAGTACACCTATAACGTTCCTAATTTCACGAATTCAAACAAATCCTTTTATACGGACGTTTTCGAGAGCATATACTTTGAGAAAATGTAAAAAAAAAAAATTACACGCCAGGAAGAAGGTAGATTCGTAGCTCCAGATGTCCTCGAACGACACTTTCTATAAATTAAAGGCGACGATAATCCGGAATGCAATTTGTCTCACGTTTCGCGAGGAGCTTTCGAACGAATTCGAAGTTTCACGGCGAGATTTTTCCGCGTATGCCATTCATGCGGTATCTAGGCATATCCTAGTTACCAGAGGCCGGGTGCAACTGGTGCATCGCATCGCCGGTGCATTGCCCTCGTGACGCGAATATGCTCCTCGATCGATTTGCCTCGGCCACGGCTCGAATCGTTTCCTCGGTAGCTTGGAAATTCTCTCGACTGTTGTTGTGCACGGTCGGCCTCCTATAAAATCGACGTCTTGAAACGTCTTGAAAACGATGACGTTATTTTTCACCGTGTGCGAAGTCTCCTTCCCCCATACTGAGGATTCAACGCGGCGTTTCCTTGCTCCCTTTGAATTTTCTGAATTTTCGTCCATCCATTCGAGAGCATTTCGACCCGGCGAGAAGCATTTATGTGTACAGGGTGGCCACTGAGAAAAAGTCACAACTTGCTCATTTTCAATATTTTTCGTCTTCTTTTCTTTTCTGCAGGTTATCGAGCATCCCTTGGAGATTCAAAATGGCTACGTACGATTTCCAGCAACGAGTGAAACTCATTCCAGTGGAAGATCGATTGTTCAAATAATAATTTCAATCCCCGAGAGATGCTCTATAACGTGCAAGAGAAGAAAATAATAGAGATTGAAAATGAAACGAGTTACGGCGTTTTCAAACCCTTCAGCATTTCAGTGGCCACTCTATAAATCGGCGTGGAAAACAGGGACACAATTTTTGTTGATTAAATCGACATTCCTCGTAGGAGGAGCGAGGAGAGGATATTCTCGCCATACTTGAACTTTCAAAGTATTCGATTACCAAGGACATTAACCCTTTCACCGTTGCAAGGCATGCGCCGTGTGCGTCGAAGACTTTTCACGCTCCGAAAGAGTACCTACGTCGGTTGAAGAAAAAAAAAAAAAAAAAAGAAATATTCTCGACATCTTTGGAAGGTCTGTGCATTCGAAAATTTGTCGGTAATGTATCTTCAAGGGGACGGTGCGACTGTTCGGAGCCTGTGCTCTGCGCAGCAAGATTCTCCAAGATTTAAAAATCTCGAGATTGTCACGCACTGACGACTCTGGCAATGAAATCGAATGCACGAGGAAAATAGACTTTTAATTCTAATAACGAAGAATAGCAAAATAATTAAATAGTAAAATTATTACAAAGTAAAATTAAAGAGTATAAATTATTATAATAAATAGTAAAATTATTATCAAGGTGTCGTGATTATCACGGGCCGATAATTCTGGGAATGAATAAAGAAAATAACAAAGAAAACAAATAGTACAATTATTATTATTGTTAGATAGATATTAAATTATTCGAACTTATCCGAAAGAACGTTTCTTTCCTTCTATATAATTGTGTTCCACCGAACAATGAAAATCCAGCTGAATTATAACATATAAGTAAATGGAATCGTTCCACGTCCACATGCTTATCGTTCGTTGAATTAAGCGATATTTTGTCGCGTCGAGTTTGTCTGAATAGTCTGCACTGTTTTCGTTCGATCTATCAAAATGTTTAACGTTTACTCGAGACTCGTTTCCGAGAACTGGATCATCCAAGCATCTCGCGGCGCATCATTTATAAAAAAAGGAAGTGCGAGATACACTCGTCACGTGCACGCTCCTCGGTTTCTTTTTTTTTTTTTCTCCCCCGTTTAAACGACTGTAATCATCTGTGTTTAATTTCGTGTACGTCAATTCGATAACCGATGAAACACTATCGTCGTCGGTTCGCCGATGTAAATTCCTCCGCCTCTCTTCCTCCCTGGTGCAGTCGCTTTCCAGTTCTTTTTTTTTTTTGCCGGTTCACTGCTCCCGGTTATCGGGGAATTTGTCAATTCGCTCGCAAAAAAGAGAAAAACCACGAATAGAAGTATTAAATACTTTTAATCGCGCCAATTGCCGTCCATCACTTTTTTTTTTTTTTTTTTTTGTAGAAAATCAGACTTTATTTGTGTCTCGTGTGCACCTTCGTTCTTTTTTCTTTTTTTTTTTTTTTTTTTTTTTTTTTGGGTACATTTGATATTCATTTGCGAGAATTAAACTTTTTAATAAACTATTAGAGTTTATCTAAGAAAATCGAAACGTTTCTGTTTTGTCAATTCTAACGAATAAACGTAAGAGTTATGAAGAAATCTAATAAGTTGGACGTATTCAAACTGTAAAACAGAAATCGATGGATCCCCCATTCGCTGTAACGATCATGCCTGAATATTTCAATGTTTATCGGTTCTAGAAAATAAACGTGAAAATTATAAGAAGAAATCTAATAAAAATAAAAAATTATAAAAAAAAATCTAGTAAATGTAAAAAATTATAAAAAAAAATCTAATAAATTGGACGTATTCAAACTATAAAACAAAAATCGATGGACCCCCCATTCGCTGTAACGATCATGCCTGAATATTTCAATGTTTATCGGTTCTAGAAAATAAACGTGAAAATTATAAGAAGAACTCTAATAAAAATAAAAAATTATAAAAAAAAATCTAGTAAATGTAAAAAATTATAAAAAAAAATCTAATAAATTGGACGTATTCAAACTATAAAACAAAAATCGATGGACCCCCCCATTCGCTGTAACGATCATGCCTGAATATTTCAATGTTTATCGGTTCTAGAAAATAAACGTGAAAATTATAAGAAGAAATCTAATAAAAATAAAAAATTATTAAAAAAAATCTAGTAAATGTAAAAAATTATAAAAAGAAGTCTAATAAATTGGACCTATTCAAACTATAAAACAAAAATCGATGGACCCCCGTTCGCTGTGACGATCACGCAAGGAATGCCTGAATATTTCACTGTTTATCAACTCTAACAAATGAACGTAAAAATCATAAAAATTATAAATCTAACAAATTGGACGTATTCAAACTGTTAAGCAAAAATCGATGGACCCCTGTTCACAATGACGCAAAGAATGCCTGAATATTTGAGGTTATGACACCCACAGTCAAGTACTCTCTTAGAAGTGTCCTTCTTCCTAAAGTTCTTCCACACCGAAGAGAACGAAAACGACTTTTCCACAATTGCGTACAAATGCGACTTCCAACGACTCCTTCTCAAGATTTCCCGACGAAGACGCGAAAATCGACGCGCAGGTGTCGCGTATTATCAAACAGTAATATGTTATTATATTATGTTTATAACAATTATCACATTTTAATAATGTCGTTCTCAAGAATTTCACGCAGAGAGAAGAATTCTCTTTCCAGAAAGAAGAAAACGGGGCGAGGGTGGGATTTTCGGGACAACTCGATTTCCATCTCGCGACCAATTCCGTGGACCTATCGCGCTCGTCTTTGTTATCGCGAGGCCATTGTGCACGATCAATACGACGTGCACAGGGCACCGTGAGCTACTATCATCCCCCCCTGGTGCTTGTTATCGTTCACCACCGTCGCAGCTTTCCCTTTCGACGGCCTCCGCGCAAACGGAGAACCCCCTTTAAAGGCTTTAACGGCAATCGTTCGGCTCTGTTCGCCGCGAGGAGTTTTCCTTCGACGCGCTTTCGACAGCAATTTTCTCCAACGTCACGTTTCCTCTCGCCACGAACGAGGGGGGTGGGGGAGGGGAGGGGGGATGGTGATCGATCGCGTGGGATTCCCCGCGGTTACGATCATTTCAATCGGTCGTGAAATTTAATTTTCGAATTTCAAGAGTTCCGCGACTCGACAAATTTGAGAAAAGGTACAAACGCCCGTGGTTTCGAGAGATTTCGAGAGTTTGAATTTGAACGCTGGAGAACTACCAACCACATGGTCGAAATGGCCGTTTGAATGTTCTGTTGTGGATGTAGGACGTTGTATTTTTGGAGAGTTGAATTCTTGACTCTTTCGAAAAGTAAATAAAACTGCACCTGTCCGCCCTATTCTGTTTCTTTCACTTTAACGCTTCTCACGAAAGTTTTATTAAATTTTTGTCGTCGGTAGTTCCAGTCGGTGAAAAGAAAAATATTTAGCATCAGTGAATTAGGGAATTAGTCTTGCACAATTTTTCCTACATATCCTAATTAATATAAAATATATATATAAAATTGATAAATATACAATATAAATATAAATAATATATAAATATATATATAATTGATAAATATTCAATATAAATATATATATATATACACTCCCGTCCATAAATAACAACAAACTCGGTGCTCGGTGCCTAAAAAAAAAAAAAGAGAGAGAGGGAGGGTAAATGGACGAATCAGAATAGATCACTATACCGGAGATGGAAATTCCGTTGATGCAGATACATTCGATACAAATTGAAGTTTCGCGTGACGTGTTTTACGACGATCCCAGGAGTATGTGTCAAAGTGGGGCATTCCCATCGTTATGTACCCTCGAGGATCGTATAACTTCTAGGCTGCCGTAGTTCGTAAAATTTTTAACCATAACCCGCGCCCCCGTACGATACATTTTACAACGCGCGTGCAATTCATATAGATCGAGGTTTCATCCCTCCGATCAATCCCATTTCGCTTCAGACCGTTTTTCAGTCTTGAAACAACGTGACAATTCTTCGACGTTTCATTCGCTGAAACTTAATGAATTTAGGGAGCGTGATAAGGCTCACAGTTGCTTACAAGGATTAATTATTAATATATCGAGGGATAATTGTACATCTAGGAATAATTCTCGAGGCAATTTTTAGGGGCTCGCCACCACTTGAAACTTCGTAATCAGGTCAGAAGAGATGCTCGTTTTTGTAAAACTGCGACAATTTGATCGCTCTCGTAGTCAAAACTGCGCGTAACAGAGCGTGACGAAAATTTCCAAAATTTTGTTGTAACGCCAGCTCGCGGGAATGCTGCAACTTTCGAAACATACAAACAGTGGACTTCTATTACTTCTTCTTTCACACAAATTAAGAGAATTGCAGGATTGAAAAAATAAATTGAACAAATATATATTTTTATATCGAGAAAAACTGATGCGTTTAACGCATCCAATTTAATTATATATATATATATATATATATATATATATATATATTTCGTATGTATGAGATACAGTGCGAGTTCCAAAATTACACGCTAAGCAAATGCAACAGAGCGCTTAATTAATTTCTGCGTCAAATATTTGTAAATATCCGCAGCCTGCTTACGCTGAAACACACAAGGTGGGCCAAAAATCACTTCCTGTTAAAATCATGTTTGAAGTAAATTCAATTTAATTTGAAATTAATTCGAAATTAGCTTTCTCTTACATTTTGATGTTTCATCTAAAAAAAGAAAAAAAAAAAAAAAGAAACGTTTGTACAATCACGAATAAGTTTCTCCGTTTCTTTCTGCAATCGACGTGTCGCGAGCCATTTTTTTTCTTTTTTCTCAAAGTCACAGACGAGCGTTATCGAGCTGTGTTATCGGGCGACGATTAATCCCGCCGAGTCAGGGAATAATTTGTGCGGCGATACGACACGGCGTGCAATCGAAACGGCGCTGCCTGATAAAAACTCTTCGAGAGCGTCGTGTCGTCGCCAGAACCCAAGAATTTCGTCGTCTTACTGTCTCCTCGTCGTTTCTCCACTTTGTTGTCCCAAAAATTGTTCAAGAGATTGGTCTCTATTCCAGTCGAGTAGAAAATAATGAACTTGGTTGTAATTGCTTCCTGGGGGCATCTAGAGTTCGGAGTTTTCAAAGCGTGCAACGATTCATGGAGTGTGAACCCACTGACAAGTGCACAAGATTCATCAGACTTTGCTGTGTTGATCTAATTCTCTCGATCTGTAGATTCTCTTTGCGAAAAATCGCTACACTGACTCGATTCATCTTTATTCAGATAGCAAAACAGCTTCATTTACACTGGATTAAGATTGAAAGTTACACTCTGACATTTGACAGTACCACCAAAGTGGTCAGAATGATCAGTTTGTAATTTTTGTTGGAAATTTTATAGAATAACGTGCATTTTTAAAGCTTTTCCAATTTTTCTTTCTGACTTTTGGAAATTTTATGCTTTATTGTTAGTCGTCGGTAGGATCTAGTGTTTATTCAACATCGATTTGACAAATGTGCACATAGAGAAGAAAGAGTTTTTCCAATTTTTCTTTCTTTATTTTCATATTTCTGACTTCTGGAAATTCTATGCTTTATTGTTAATCGTCGATAGGACGTTTATTTAAAAAAAAAAAAAACTTTTCCAACTTTTCTTTCTTCATTTTAATATCTCTGACTTCTGGAAATTTTATTTATATTTTATTGCTAGTCGTCGGTAGCATCTAGTGTTTATCTAACATCGACTTGACAAATCTGAGTTATCTATCTTACAATATTTATCTTTCTTCGTCTTTGCGAAAAAAAAAAAAAAGAAAACAATACACGCACGATGTTCCTCCTACGCGCGTGCTCGGACAAATCCACCCCTAAAACAACCCTTCGCATTTACCCATACCCATTTACATATCTACCACGTTTGACCCCTTTATTGACACCTGCCTGTATGTCAACAGTCAACCTCTGCCCTCGGTGAGAATTCTTCGATCCACAAATTTGCGGACGCGAGCGAAGGAGAATCGGTGAGGGGTTCGATTCGCCTCTCGAACGAAAATGAAAACAATTTGACAAGTCTGCGCTCGTGGCGTGCTTTCGCTGTCGCGTCGTATGGGGGAACACCGACGACAACTGTCGTTGATCGTCAATCGGTTAGCGGTCACGCGTCTCCGTTTGATCGCGAGGCTCGCGTACGTCTCGCTTGTCGTCTGACAGATGGAAATCCGTTAGAAGTCGCCGGTGGAAATCGGCCAATTAGCCAGCTGTCTCCGCCGTGTCGCGGGGGTGGTTCGCGCGGTTTAAAGGGCATGGGATAAAACGGGGAACAGCATCTGCTCGCAGACACCGCGGCGGTGCACAATTAGGTCGATAATTAACGCGTGCATCGCTGGAGGAGGACGAGGGGTGGGACGTTGGCGTATCGTTGCACACGCACACACACACACACACACACGTTCCCCTGTGTTCGTCGGCTTTGTAAATCACTCAAAGCGACTTTAAATACCCCCGTGCGACGAACTGTCTGGAAATTCGATAATCTCGTCGAGGGGGACGAACGCCTGCGGGGGTGGCGCCATCCTTTCTACTTTTAATTTCAGTCTCGTTTGTTCGAGACTTCCTCTTTCTTAGTTTGTTAGATCGCGAGGATTTACAGGGACGAATCGAGCGATTACCCAAATACCTAAGTAGATTATCATCAAAAGGTTTCGATCTTGATTTTTTTTTCAATGATCAAACGCAATTCTGTCTCTCTCTCTCTCTCTCTCTCTCTTGCAAATATGACACTCTTTTTTACATTTACCTTTACATTTACTTTTATTGTTATTGTTTATGATTTCTTTTACATTTATATTTGCATCACTCTCCGTATTTTGCTTTATCGTTGTCGTTTCTTCTTACTTTTCCTTCATCAATGGGCTTCTCCCCATTAAATAAACGAAACGAAATGAAAACTCCTCGACGCGAAGATGCAAGTAGGGCTCAGAAGAAAGAAAACGTGCCATCGAAGGGAAGTCCAGGATTGAATTACTCGGTTTAACCTAAATTCAAATACCGACAAGAGTTCTCTCTCATTTTAACACTTTGAATATTTCTTGGCCATGCTCACTGCCAAAATATTTCTACTGAAAATCGGCGTGTCGTTTTATATTTCCCGTTCTCTTTGCATTGCGATTTTAGACGACACGCGAAGGAAAGAAATACCGCAAGTATGTTAAGAAACCCGTCGACTTAATTACAAACGTAAATTTCCACGGGTCATACTACGATTCAATGATCACGTCCTGCGCGTGCATACACACGGTAGTAATAGAGAAAGTGTTTTCGACGCCGTTTCCAATTAACGCGCGAAGTCGATCAAATTCGTGCCAAACAACGTAATGAAATTTTCCAGGGTGGAAATATCAATTGCGGTCGGTTAATTCGGCAAACGCGTTGATAATACACGCGGCCGACAATACCAACCCAACGATTTGAAATCGCGTCATTATTAGCAGCCCGAGCGCGATATAATCGTGCGCGTAAATCGTCGCGATTATTGTTAGGTTAAACAGAGAGGCTATTTATCATTAGAATTAGCACGGGGCGGCCCCTCCCTCCCCCCCATTCGTACGCTGATACTTTAATTAACCGGAAAATTCAGCTTTTATTGGTGCTTTCGAGATTGTTATGAAAGAGGAGAGGAGAAAGAGAGGAGTGATTAATGTTGTTTTCGGTGGGGTTGTGATTGGTTACTTTCGGCGGATCTGGTAATTACTCGTGGCGTTAAACCTGTGGCTTTCTGAAAACGAACGATGCAGCTATATATATATACATATTATATACACGATAGCCCGAGAGAGAAGCATCATCATTCATCCTTAATGTCTCGCGCTACGCCAGAATTTTTTGTTTCAAAGTTGCAATATTTTCTCAGTTTTTAAGTTTTTACATTTAAATATAATCCCAGGCAAAACGAATAATAAATTTGCTGCTTATTAATTTATATCATACTAACGAGTTCGGAAGGAAAGCGACGAATTATTGTATACGGTCGCTCGTTACGGTCCGCAATCCAGTTGTCAGCGCAACGTGGTTAAGGATACCTATAAGTAACCTCGTTTTCTGACAGTGTAGAAAATTTTATTTTATTTGAAAGTTAATACAGCTCTAATCTGCAATATAATTTAACAATAAACACACTAAAATGTCAATATATTTAACTAGAATATAGGTTATATTAGGCATAACATAGGTTATGTTATAACATATTATATATTATAGCATAACATGTTACTTTAAGTTAATACAGCCCTACTCTGCAATATAATTTAACAATAAACACTAAAATGTCAGTGTATTTAACTAGAATACAGGTTATATTAAGCATAACATAGGTTATGTTATAACATATTATATATTATATATTTTAGCATAACATGTTACTTTAAGTTAATACAGCTCTAATCTGCAATATAATTTAACAGTAAACACATTAAAATGTCAACGTATTTAACTAGAATATAGATTATATTATGCATAACATAGGTTATGTTACAGGCATAACATAATATTATATATTATATATTATAGCATGTTATAATAAGTAAAATTATATATTTGAGTAAAACAAAGTTAATAAATTTATTACTTTATTACGAGTTCAAAAAGAAAGCGACGAATTATTGTGTACGATTCGGTCACTCGTTATGGTCCGCAATCAGTTGCCAGCGCAACGTGGTTAATACCCGCTGAGTCGAATTTCTTTTCGACTCGAATAAATCCCCGCTCGCGGTGGATCGTCTTTCGTTTGGTTGAAGAGTATATACGCGACGAAAGAAGGAGGGAAACACGCGACGGCGGTTGATGAATTATTAACGTGCGTCCCGTGCCACGTGCTTCTCGAAACGCTCTCCCTCGATATTTATTCGAAACGAGGAAACGTTTCCTCCCTCTGTCCTTTCTTCGCATATCTCGTTCAAAGTGACTTGTAATCGAATTCCGTTTAACACGATTACGGATGCACGTCAGTTCGGCTTCACTGTTTCGGATGATTCGTTCTCGAAAAAACTGATCTTCCGCTAGCGGTTTTCGTAAATTTGACGTGCACGAATAGTCACGATCGGCTTGTAAAACACAAACTTTCCACGAGGCTTTCTTATCATACTACGCTTTTAAAAAAATATATATAAAATTATATATTTAAAATATATAAATGAATATATAAAAGTATATATATATATATATATATATATATATATAAAATATATACAAAAATATACTTTCTGACCGTGTAAATTGACACGTTGTGAAAAGTACCGCGCGAACGATATCACAATTTATCGCCAAATTACAAAATTGACACGTCGCGTAAAAAAAAAAAGAAATAGAGGGACGACGGACGTGATTCAGAGTCTCGAGACCGTCATAGACGCGCCTCGGTCGGAATCTACGCGTTGGTACGTGCAGAATAGTACGATCACGCGATAAAATAGTGAAGTCGCAGCTCGAAATTTCCGCGGATCGCGTCTGGTCCCTCGGTGACGCAGGATCGTCAATTGGCTCGCGACTTTCTCGACTGTTGGCACGTGAAATTTGGGCCGAAGTTCAAGGCGCGGAACAGTCTGTGCAACAACACAGTTTCCTCTCTAAACATGTAACTTCCCGTCGTTGACATTTTCAAATTTCTGTTCGAAGTTTCGAGTAATTTTTTGGACGTCGGCCAACCTGCAACGAATCGAACGAAACGTGAAGGAGAGGAGGGGGAGTGATCGCGGCTACAAAGTGATTATACGTCTGAAAAGGGAATCGGTATCGCGAATTGCATTCTCGTTCCGCGTAAAATTTCCATTTTGGCGATTTTGTTTTTTTTTTTTTTTTTTTTGTTTAAGTTCGTTGGAACGTGCGTTCGTGGCTCGATTGTTTGCCGCAGCTCGTGAAATTGTACGCCCCTGTGTTCGGCTTGCCGGTCGTGCGCGACAAAACCGAGTTCGCAATCGGCCGCAGTTTAGTTTCGCTAGATATTTATAAATTGTTGCGCGCTACACCGAACGTTGGACAACACAGCCTTCGAGAAGCTTTTCGTCGCTATTGAATTCGTCCGCGAATAATTCGCCGTGAATTCTTTATAGAATCGCTCGCCGATTAAACTTTCAAACTCCCCCCTCCTCCCCCCCTCGCGGCTGTCACCTGCACTGGAAATAATTTTCTGCCCTCCTGTCTTGCCGGAGAAATTCGGAAAAATTCACGCGAAGAATCTTCTGTCCGGCGATTTTTGTTGGCAACGGGATTGCGGACCATAACGAGTGACCAAACTGCGTGCGATAACTCGCCGCTTTCTTTTCTCGAACTGGATCGAAATTATTGAAAAGTAATATAATTATTATTTATTTTGACTGTAGGTAATACTTAAATACACCCAAGAAAATATACACACTCCATAACCATAAGTCACCGGACACTACGACAAAATGAGGTACGGGCAATTATGTTCGATGAAATAACTTGTTCTGTGAAACGAAATTACTACTTATTACATATGTATAATATCTAGAATACAAATTTCGAACAGTTTACATGTCGTACACAAAAATCTTACCAAGTTGTATACAATGTATCTTATATCTCTGTGCAGATATGAAAGCCAGAAATAACCGTGGCATGCTTTCGTTTAATTTTAACAATATTTTAATTTCGGAATGAATTTTCATTCACACTTCTTCTAATTTCTTCCGTAAGTCTTTCTTTTCGATTTTGGACACATTTCTGAAGTCTTCTGTCCAATTCATCCCATAATTCATCGATTCGATTTCTTAAATATATGTACATATTTTTGATATATTTTGAGATATTTATTCAGACGTAATACACGTAAAATATCAGTTTCGTTTTCAAGTATTATTATAAAATAGAGTAAATGAAGTACATGTAACAAGATTGTGTAATAAAATTAATCCAGAAAAGTATATCTGTGCTCTAGTAACTATTTAGCTCAAAATAACTTATGGACGGCAGTGTATATACATATACTTGAGAAAATATTGCAATTTTGGGGACAAAAGATTCTTCATGTGCGTGCACGTCGTCATTCCAGCGCAAGAGGGAGTAAGGGAGCGAAGAAAACATCGAATTTCAATCGAATTCAGATCGAAAAGCATTCTATACTCTGGGTATTGTTCGAAAAATCTTCGACGTGGCAATTCTTCTTATGGGAGAGAGAAAGAGCGAATCTCGATCGAGAGGCGTTCTCGATACGTGGAAATACGGCCGCGGGTATTGTTCGGGGCCGCGATTCCCCCCCCCCCCCCCGTGGAAAATTGCCGCGTGAAATCGAACATCGATAACGAGCGAATTCGACATCGGTCGACGCGAACCGGAAAAAAGATTAATCGTGGCTTCGGTCAAAAGAGAAAACGCGCGAGATTTTTTGCCCTCTCCCTCTCTCTTTCTCTCTTTCTGCTGACGCTCGTTGCTTTAACCGAGTTGCTAGCGTTCGTTACGACCCGAGGTCGATTAAATTAATAAACGGGGGGGGGGGAAACCTCGCGCGACGAATTAACGCTGGGCGTTATTTAAAAAAAGGGGTGGTGGGGTGGGAGTGGGGGGTGGGGGGAAATACAGAAGGTTGGAAACGCGCGATTAAACCAGGAAAACGCGAATTAATGCCGAGAGAAAGAGGGAATGTGCAAGTCGACTCGTATGGTTACGTAATTATCTATTTTTTTTTGTTTGTTTATTTAGTCTTGAAGGGGTGTACATGATTCATATTATGTTGTTGGTCATTTTCATTATGTATTATCAATAGGTGCTGTTTTTTCAATTATTGCAAGATTTATTCATTGATATCCTTTATTTTCAGGATTATTAATAAATTATAAATGATTAAAATTTCAATTTTTTTTAATATTTATTGGAGTTAATATTACATTTTTTCCTCAACATTTTTTAGGTTTAATAGGAATACCACGACGATATTCAGATTATCCTGATTCTTATTATTGTTGAAATTTTTTATCATCATTAGGATCTATAATTTCAATAAATAGATTATTATTTTTAATTTTTATTATTTTTGAAAGATTATTATCAAAACGATTTATTTTGTTTAAATTTTATCAATCATCATTAGAATGATTAAATAATTATCCTCCTTTTGATCATATATTTAATGAAATTCCATTATTAATTTTTAATAAAGTAAAAAATATTTTTAATAAATAAATTAATTATTTAATATGGCAGAATAGTGCTTTGAATTTAAGTTTCAAATATAAAATTTTTATTTTTATTAAAAATTTCAACATGAAATATAATTATATTTCAAGATTCTAATTCTTTATATTCTGATAATTTAATTTCTTTTCATAATTTTCAAAGATACATGATGTAATGTACGAGTGAAGACACGAATTACAGAAAACGGAATATTACGGTTCTCACGAGGGACGAGCTTCCAGATCGTCTCTAGAAAAAAGAATGGCAACGTGCACCAATATTGAAGAGTCGTAGGACGAAAGATAACGTGTACATGTTACTAACGAAATTTGAAAGAAACGTGAAATCATCAACAGTTCAACACGACTCTTCAGCGAGTGATTCATTTTCAAAACGGCGATCCTGATGACAGAAGAATCAGAAAAATGACGAGCACCCGAGACAATGAATATACAAATCTTCTCGACAGTTCAGCATGAATCTTTCCAAGTGAAGCGAACTGTCCCAATTTAAAAAAAAATTGAAAGTGGCGCGTGCCACTTTCGAAATAAACGGCTCGCTGAATTGGCAGTAGTGTATCGGTCGAGTTCGCGTGCCAGCGTACATTAGGCAGGTTGTAATCGCTATCGATAAACAAACGAGATTCCTTTCTTAGCTGACGCAGTGAGAGAGGAATGTACAGTGTCAACCTCCTTTCGATATAACTCGCACCGTGTTGTACCGAAACTTGAAATACTTAGAAACTGTGTGATGGAAATGTTCGCTCTGCACGAGCGTTGGGTCCAGGTTCATTCGAACAAATTAAAATTACCATATTGTAAAAAAGTTTTGCGCGACTTTTGTGTTTCTAGAAGGTTGACTCTACATGCTACTAATAATCGATTTTGTCATTCGTTTGAACGTTTTTTTTTAACACTAGAACTACCAAAAGTAGTCAAAATGACCAATTTATAATTTTTGTTAGACATTTTATAGGCATAAGACAGTGTATTTAAATAATTTTTCGTAAAGTATATAAATAAAAGTTTATTATATAAATAATATAATATAATATAATATATTACAATATAAATAAAATTATATAATATAAATAAAAGTTTATGCACTCTCCATATAAAGTTCTTTTATTTTTTTTTGGACTTCAGTATCTCCGATGTTAAACGAATTTTATGTTTCAGTCGTCTAGTATCAAAGATGTTCCAAAATTTTCTACAGAAAGTTATTTCGTATAATCAGAATATATCTTGACATGCAATGATATCCCCGTTTCTTAAGGGCTACTGAATTATTAATTTGCTCTATTATTATTATTTTTTTTTATTAATTTTGTTTATAAGTGTCGTGTTCATACACATTTTGCAGTATAAATATAAGAGTATGAGAATCATCTTCGTTAAGTTTAAAACTAAAATTCGTATGTCAAGGGATTACCCCTCTTCTTCCACTCTTTACTGGGAATTATCTATAAACAGGATTATAAACGGCTAATTCGGCGTTCGATGTCTTTCCATTAACAGAATGTTATACTAATAGTATAACGAATAGTATACAAATAGTACAGCAAAATAATAAAGTTTGGTTATAAGTATCGATTCGAAGATCCAAATTTATGCAGAGTCCACACCGAGAATAATTCGCGAGATATAATAAAATTATAATTTTCTAATAAAAATTATATCGCATTCACGTAAATCACTCACAATTCCAAGCTTGTTCGTCGAGCTGTCCAGTGATCGTGGAATTCAGAACGATCGCGCAATGTTACTAACAATAAACAGGATCCTCAATATATTTGCACACGCTTCAAATTTGCAAACAGATTTTTTGAAACTACAAACGTGAGCAATTCGCATTCGCTGATACCTGATCGCAGTTCGCCAATCGCGCAATGTTACTAAGCAAGGACGTCGATATATTTGCGCACGCTTCAAATTTGTAAACAGATTTTTTTGAAATTTCAGACGTCGACAATTCTAGTTGACAATCATTGATACCTAATCGCCAATCGCGCAATGTTACTAAGTAGGACCCTCGATATATTTGCGCACGCTTCAAATTTGCAAACAGATTTTTTTGAAATTTCAGACGTCGACAATTCTAGTTGACAATCATTGATACCTAATCGCCAATCGCGCAATGTTACTAAGTAGGACCCTCGATATATTTGCGCACGCTTCAAATTTGCAAACAGATTTCTTTGAAATTTCAAACGTCGACAATTCCAGTTGACAATCACTGATACCTAATCGTAGTTCGCCAATCTGCGTTACTAAGCTCTCTATAGGCCTTCGATACGTTAAAATTTGCAAACACATTTTTCTCAAACGTTCGCAGTTGAAACCAGCTCGCTGTTATTTGATCGTTCATCAATAATGTGAACGCGACATTACGTTCTTACGTTGCAGGCGCACAACAGAGACACGCGTCTCGCCGATCTTTCGTAAATCCAGCAGTGATTCTTCGTATTACACGTCGTTTAAATAGCAGACGATTGGATCGTTGATTGAAAATTAACTCCTCTCCTGAGATATCCTCTCCAAAGATAGGAGAAAGTCCATCGGTATCCTAATACCGAGTTCTTTAATTGTTTTTTCCTCTTCAACGATTTCAAGGCGAGAAAAAGGCGTAAAAGAAACAGTGATCGCCGTAATCTTATCCATGATAGAAGGATAAATTTTTCTTAATCCGAGTCGAGGCATCGAGGACTTTGACTTTGTCGTAATTTATTTCGTTCGACAGCAGTTCAATCGAATCAGTCGATGATGCGGTAGGACTCGTAGACTCGTTCGGGAGCCTTAGAAATTAAATTATCGAACTTCTTGGAAAACTCTTCATAGGCTTTGCATTAATAGATCTTTCTGAGTTTAGAAACCAAGATTAATCACACAGTTTCCTATTCACTATTCCCAATAGTTACAACAACTCTGGATGTTGTCGAAGAACATAAATTGTCAATTTCAGTGATCTCCTTATTTCCTTGTGAATTATTTCATAGTGCCTCTCGTCCAAATTGTTTAAATTCAGCCGCAAATGAAAAAAAATGAAAAAAAGAAACGTGCTTGCATTCTACTCGAGGAAATTAACGTTGAGACGAAAATCTTCTTGATTAGCAGTTGACAATGAAACTTGGCAGGTGTGGGAGAAAATTTCCACAGAAATCGAACAAGTAACTGCATCTTCTTTGCAAGTTGAACACTTGAAAGGAGACACCTCGATCCGATCGTTGTGATACGATTTTGCTTCTTCTCTTCCTTCTCTCTCTTTTCCTTTTCCTCTCTTCTTCACGTGGTCAGATCCTCTTATCACATGTGCAATATTTTCTACGAAGACGAAGTAAATTGCTTGGCCGACGATCGTTTTCCCAAACGTTCGTCGAGATTTCCCAAGTTTTTATCGAGGATCCGATTTGGGCCGCGTAAAAGCTGAGCAGCGACGACTCGCGCACTCGCGCGTAAATTTCTACGTAAATTGCGAAATTTATCGAACGTACGTTGAATTGTAAAATGTGAAAAAAAAAAACGGCTGGTTGTCAATGTTTTCAAGTACGAGCAGGTGCGAAAGACAAAAGCGCTCCAAGGATGTAGAAGCACTCATTCCGAGTTCCTCGCGAAAATTCGGCGCGAGTTTCGGATGGAATACCAGCAAAATTCATCGTGTTCGGCGAAAATTCGACGTTCGAGGACCTTAACAATTCCCTTCGCTTCGCAAAAATTTCGAACCGCGAAACGATCGTCCGTTTTACGATCGTTCGTTTTACGATCGTCCGTGTCCGCTGGAAATTTTCAATCCCGGCGAGAGGTAAATCGGTAACCGGTTCCCTGAAAATTTCACTGGCGAGATCGTGTCCGATGCGCCTCGCGTTCGACTCGGATTGCGCGTTCGTGTTCGTTCCTTATTCCACGGTTACGATCGTAAAACGACGCTGGAAAAACGCTCTAACGTCGAGACTCGGTGCGCGCGTACGCGATTGGCGTGAAATTTTGCGAAAATTTCGAGGAGAAATCAAGGGAAACGAGGGTCTCTTGCTAACAAAAAAATTTCGTACGCATTTACAAATTAGAATTCACATGATCGAGCGATTTGAATCAAACGACCGGTCTGAGTTCGAGGTTTCGAAACGTTCGAAGTTTCCCACGCTCAGGCTTCAAACTCCAAAGTCAAAATTTGCCGCGCTGTGTCAAATGGACAGTTGCTTAAAAAAAAAAAGAAAAAATGTGCAGAAGTGTAACGTCTCGCGACCGGTCGTTCGACAATTTCAGATCTCAGACTTTTCTCGACGCACGTTTCAACGAAATGAGACGATACCCGTCTGTCTCGGGGAGAGTGGAACTGACTGACAGAGAACGTTGCGTCTGTGTAGATGCTGTCGATGAGCCCAGGAATGGAGGTGAGAAGCAGCAGCCACGGTGGCCTCGGTGGTGGTGATCCGAGCGGCGGAGGCGAGGTGAACGGCAACGGAGACGCAGCCACTGACGGGATTCAGGAAGTAATGGTGGCCGCGGCGAGAGACCGGGCGATTAGAGCCGGAAGTGTCCGGCAGGATCTCGCCCTCGACCTACCACCGCGGCTGCAGCTCCCCGATGGCGAGGAACGTCCATACGGTGCGCACACTACCTTCCATCTTCGCGATCCTGAACAGGTGAGCTCTCCATTCTCTTCCAATATTTAACAGATCTCTCTCGCTCGCTCTCTTTCTCTCTATTATTTTCGTTCCTGCGAGTCTAGGTGGTTAGTTTCGACTAAACTCTCTCTCTCTCTTTCTTCTATTTATCTTTCTCTTTCTTCGTAGCTCGATGGCAAGTTTGCATCGTTCTGTTTGCATTTCCCGAGCTGTGGGAATGGTTGGCTGTGCCGGAGAAGCTGACGATGATTTAGACTCGAGCGTGTCGAATTTCCAGAGAATTTTGCCAGTCGCTCGCTCAAATTTGTAACGTGTAAATTTTCTATTTTATACGGTTCGATTGAAAATGAACAGATTGCAAGAAATTTCGATTTTACACAAACTGCAAACAAGTGTAGGTAATTGTAAGGGATTCTGGTCTTGAGGAAGGAAACTGAAAATGAGAGAATATTGAACGAGAAGTTTACCTGATGGACACCTGACACAGACAAATGAAAATTACAACAAAGATCAGATCGAGCGCGAATGCCAGAAATAAAGGACTAATTAACGAAAATTACTACGAGCTACAGAACTACGATGAATCCTAAAATAGTGGGAACCGTGAAAAAACCTTTTCCTTTTTTTCCTTTTTTTCTCTCGCGCGATCTTCCGTCCGTTACGATGCAAATTGGAACACGTTTCCTCTATCAAATTGCAAAAACGTAATGACGCAGATTGCGATTGGAAGGGGGAAACCTGTTTCCCCGACTTGCAAACACCGTCTCGCGCCGTTTTATTCGCGAAATCACGTCTTGTATTCCTCGAATAGGAAAAAAATCTCTCGTATGAATACAAGACTGGCTCGTAAAATTATTCAGGCGCCGACTAAATGGAAAAACTGGAAATCCATCTCGTCCGATCCAATTTTTCAGTCGAGGAAAAGACGCGAGAAACCAGAGTTTTTTGGAAACATCGGTGATTGGCTAATTGCTAATTACGTACGCCTTAATAACACCCACGCCTGCGTCTACGATTCTCTTATAAACTCGATGAAGAAGGGTGCAGGCATCTTGCACCTGCGAGTCAGCCAAGACGATAAGGAAAAGAGGGGAACGTTAAAAGCGAAGATTTTTATCTAGGGGGGGCGGGGGGGCCGTGGAAAATTTACCACGTTTTTACACGCGTTATTACCCGCGCGTAGCGTGGTTCGCGCCGCTCGAAAACGCGCTTATTAGCGGGGCCGGCTAATCGAGCCGCACACGTTCGATAAATGAAAACGGCGCCGGTTGGCGAAACGTCTGGATTCAGCCGGTCGGCTAATCGGCTAAAATTGCATCCCCTCCCCCTCCACACTCTGCCGTTTAATGCCATTAATATGCCGATATTAAACTGCCGCCAGACGCGTAGAACGGTGAACGATGTCGCGTTGGAAAGGTTCCCGCCGATCGTGAAACCGCGGCGTGAAGTCTCGGATTGTCGTCGATACGAGGTTCAATTCTAGTCGAGCTTCGACTCGGTGGATCCTGAACGACTGACGAAAATTGAAGAGAGATTTAATAATTCGAGTTAGAGGAGCTATAGATTCGTGCAACATGGTGGCAGAAAACAAAATTTTTTCATTCGGGGAATTCTGGACTAGGGAAAAATCTGAAATGAATAATTGAACAAGAATCTAAAAGTGAAGACTGTAGAATTCTTTTTGCTCGAAGCTCAAAAATTGCCTCGATGCTAACACTCGTGGCGTCAATTTTCTTTTCGAGAAGCCTCCGATGAAAAAAGTTTCCTTATCGTCTCACGCGCTATAATCTGCATTTTTGACAAGACTGGAAACGTGATCTTGCCAATTTTATCCCTCGATTTTAAACCTGCTCTTTGCCACTGTAAAAAACGATACTGCAATAGATCAAGTTCTTTCAAAACGCGTTCGTCTAGATTTGAAACGAGCCAGCGACGAAAATTTGGAATCTGAGCCCGGGAATTGAAAGGGGTTGAAAGAGTCGGAATATCCTCGATGAGAGGAGAGTGAGGGGCAGACGATCTCGTGTAGTCGCGGGTCTCGTGCCATTTTCACCGAAGGTCGCGCCGGGGACGCGCGTCCGTCGAGCGACGAAGGAGGCGGCAACTAGAGGATCGAGTTCTACCCTCGCCGAGGCTTCTGAATGCTGAGGCGCGCAATCGAGCCGAAATACGCGCGCCCTCGGCGCTGCCCGAGGGTCACGGGTTAGAATTTCAGTAATTCTACGCCCTTACACGTGTACCTACGTCGCCAGGCATCTCCTCTCTCCCTCTCTCTCTCTCACTCGCTCTCTCTTACTCTTTCTCCGTTTGGAGACTTGCGCAGTAATTTCTGAGATATTAGTTAATTATATTGAATACTCTGACTTTGACTTTCGACTCGGACTTGTAGAAATTTTCTACAGATTTCTATCGAATACTTTAATTTTCACTTGGACTTGTAGCTAAATTAATTTGGAAATTTTCTACAAATCTCTATCGAATACTTTAATTTTGACTTGGACCTGTGGCTAAATTAATCCAGAAATTTTCTACGAATCTCTATCGAATACTTTAATTTTGACTTGCATTTGTAGCTAAATTAATTTAGAAATTTTCTACAAATCTCTATCGAATACTTTAATATTGACTTGGACTTGTAGCTAAATTAATTTGGAAATTTTCTACAAATCTCTATCGAATACTTTAATTTTGACTTGGACTTGTGGCTAAATTAATCCAGAAATTTTCTACGAATCTCTATCGAATACTTTAATTTTGACTTGCACTTGTAGCTAAATTAATTCGGAAATTTTCTACAAATCTCTATCGAATACTTTAATATTGACTTGCATTTGTAGCTAAATTAATTCAGAAATTTTCTACGAATCTCTATCGAATACTTTAATATTGACTTGGACTTGTAGCCAAGTATATTGAGAAATTTTCTTTCTAACGAATTTTTTTTTCGAGAAGAGTTACTTTGATCTTATTTTTTGAAGGATAAAAAAACGTGCTGTTGCATGTATAGACAGTGAATGAAACACGGTGACGAAATCGATTTTCGATTTCTGAGGATCCAGACGACATTTGACAAAAAGATCTACTTTCTCATTTTGATATGTTTTAAATATACATTGATTCTCCTAAGTGCCCGCCAATGTCGTTGAAATGAAAAAATTAATGAAACGTGATAATAATTTTCGCTGAAACAGACACATAAAGTTCGGCATTTGACAAAATCTCGATTCTCATCGAACAATTTCTTCCTCTTTAAAATGTTCACGCAACTGCGTTTAATTTTTCTATCCTGAATCTTTTTCCACGAGAAAATATTTTCCTGCCGTTCGATTCGCGAATCTGATTTCAAACAAGAGAACGATTGAGAACCTCTTACAGAAAAAGGTAGAAGTTTGTTGATCTATCCTTGGATATGTATCGACTAGAGCTCGTGCACGCGTTTTTTCGCATTGACAAAAAGTCCTAAGCCGAGGAAACTAACAATTTCTTGTTCGTTTACCGTGAATCTTCGTCGCTGGTTCAGCGTCAGCCTATTTTGACTGTTGTCCCAGAAAATTCTCGAAAATCGTTTCACTTGGTAACAAGGGGAATAAGAAGGGGTAGCGAATCGCCTCGTGTTCGAAAGCGATTGGCCGGCCAACTTGTATAAATAACAGGGACACACGGGCAGAGAGAAGATTTTCATTTTTACACTGTTTTCGGATCCTTGCTGCCGCAGTTATTTAAGAACGTCGAGCAACCATCGTGCAATTGAAATAATAACTATCGTCAATCGAAGTGGTAAGCAAACACCGTATTCCCTCATAGGTAATTCTTCTTTACTCGTCATACAAATTTCGAATCTGAACTCGCACAGCCACCAGCCACGCACTTTTACTTTTATTTATCGTTCGTTGATCTTCTACTGCGCTAGAAATTCGGAAATTCTTGTCAACATCTTCGTCAGGAGGCCCCGTGTTAACGAAACGTTTGTTAATGTTTCCGAATGAATCAAATTCAAATTTCAACCGGTGTAACCAACAACAATCAGTATCAGTCAATTGGTTCTTCTTCGAAGAGAAGTGACAAGAGTTGCCCGAAATATTTGTATCGTGATCGAACGAAAATCTGACGTGGAAAAACGTTGTGTTTTGCAGGAGAGCGAAATCTACCAAAAGTGTGTACGACCACCACCGAACCGCACTGTATTCGATAGCGAAAGCCCACCGCCATATCGGAGCCAGTCGGCGTTGCTGGACGCCCCGGAACGACTGGTCCGATGCCACAGCGCGGGAAGTTCGTTGCTGAGGGTATTCCGGAAGTTTCCGAGCTCGGGTAATTCGACGCCGGCGGTGGTGGTGCCGCCGAGGAGGCCCACCTTGTCGAGTTACTCGGAGTCTAGCAGCAACCTCAGCAACCTGTCGAGCCTGACTGTGGTGGCGTGCGAAGCCGACGAAGGCCAGCAACGTCGGCAGCAGCACGTCTGATCCTTGAAAACGTCAGGCAAGACTTTCGCGGCCATCGAGTGGACTGCCCCGAAACCAGCGGTGTGAGTTTCGACATGGGACAGTGAGGCATCTCTCAAAATGATGTATGCTTCGCTATATTTCGCGAGAACAGTTGATTTGGTGAAAAAAAAGAAAAAAACAAAAATAAAGAATAAAAAAGAAAACTTTAGGCCATCGAGTGGGGACTGCCCCGAAACCAGCGGTGTGAGCAGAACAGTGCGGTATCTCTTAAAATGATGTATGCTTACATCGCAAGAACAGTTGATTTAGTAAAAAAAAAAAAAAAAAAAAGTAAAAGAATAAAAAAGAATACCTCAGGGGAGAAAACAGGGAAGAGGCTTTTCCCAATTCACATACTCTGATGCAAAGGGAAAAAGAGGAGGCATCGCCAGGAGTCGTCGAGGATGCTCTAGTCGTCGAGGGATCCCTCGACACCGAAGTCGACAAGGACGAGGGACTTCGGTTCACCCAGCTCACGACCTGCCCCGTCACACGGGCACGATTGAAAACCTCGATTGCCAAAGGAAAAACATCATTCGAATTCAAATGGTTCAGAGGAAGGAGAAATTCAGTGGAGGCGATTTTTTTTCTACTCTCTACCGTTGCCAACAGATGCAGAATTTGATTCACCTGGGTTTCTGGGTTTTTTTTTTTTTTTTTTTTTGGAAGAGCCGCGAACGAAGAGCAGAGTGAAGAACCGTGTTCGTAAGTTGGCCCTTTTCTAAATCCTAATTCTCGTTGTTAAGTTGCCGTCGAATTTAACTTTGAATTTTGAATTTTTCCGATCTTAGAAGAACGAAGAATTGTCGAGCGAAGATCTGCGTTCGCGGACCTGCGTGCCAATTGTTCCTACGTCTACAAATATAACTTTGGATGATTTCGTAACCTGATTTTCTTTTCGGAAGAGCGTCTCTCGTCGAAGAAGAAAGGAAAGGGACATCCAATGAAGAATTTCGAGGATGACGGGGATAAGTCGCCAAATGGCGAAAAATGGACAACTTGGAAAAGACGACGAGCTTTAAGCCATTCCATGCTTATATCTACAACATTTTTGCTTATTATTTGGAAAAAAGAAAACAAAGAATAGATCGACGACATCAGAGTGCATCGGTGTTTGGCAGCGGATTTCGATATCAGCTTGATGTCGACGGATGGTGAAGGAACCTCATGGGAAAAGCCATGAGACGAAGCCTCATTGGCAACAGCACGAGCCAAGAAAAGCGGCCATGTAATGGACAACTTTCAGGACCACGGAGGAGGGGGCAGATTCTCCCTCCTTTAATAGTATAATTATCTCTATACGTTATATCTCTGTACATTGCGCTCTACACAATCACAGTATCAAAGGTCGACTGTTGTCGATATTGTATTGGAACAAAAAGTTCAGAAAAAGAAGAGAAAGCCGCCACATACTGTAATTATGATGATAATTATTTTATCGTGCTGGAACAGCGTTGAAAATCCAAAAAAAAAGGGGGGAGGGCGATAGACGATACCGAAGGATATCATCAACAGCGAAGAACCTTTCCTCGGTATCAGCAAAGAATCTTATGGAAAAAGCAACAATCCATTTTCGTTTAAACGTTCGTCTCTATTATTTTCGTTGAAAATTAGCAACATTCGCAGCAACATGGGCCAAAAAAGAAGAGGATTCGCTGTTCTGGACAACTTCAAGAACCACGAAGAGAAAAAGGGTGAACCGAGTTCCAACATGTTAGTAGACGAAGGATATCGTACATGGCCAAGACGTCGTCGTTCGACGACAAGAATGTCAGAATGGCTCATCGATAGAAACGAAGTTAACCTAAGAAAAAAGAAAGAAAAAGCAGGAAAAAAGACTCGACGAGTCAATTAGCACTGAAAATGCGCAGAAAACGAGCGGAGAATGTCCGGCATGGGACAGTGAATAATGTTATTCCCTATTTAGGATGCAGAACAATTGATTTACTAGAGAAAAGTAAAAGAATAAAATTTCAAAATTTCCACATTCTGATGCAAAAGGAAGAAGAGAGGGCGGGTAGACGACGTGGGACAGTGAAAGGACTCTTGGAATGATTTGTCATTCCTCATTTCTATAATGCATCCGCTAGGATACAATTTCAATAAAATGAAATAAAATAAAAAAGAAATAGCACCATAATGTCTTACAACAGTCTTACTGACAATGCAAAGAAGAAAAGAGGGGCGAATAAATGACACCAAGCT
>JAWNGG020000425.1:0-100390 GCA_036937485.2 Tetragonisca angustula
TAACTCCCCAAACCTGACCAAGATAGAACCTCAAAACTGCAGTTACTCATGGGTAGCTGCAGTAGTAAATAACCAAAAAGTAGAGGTTTTACTTAATGTCGGAAAACAAAGCGAACATATTATGTGCTTTAAAAGTCATGACAGGTGGCACTGGGTTCCTGATTGTGAATCTGTATTGCCAGCCCTCGGCCTCCCTAAGGGGCTTTCTGGACAAATTGCAAAGTTTGATAAATGAGTTCTCGGCGGAGAAAGTTCTTATAATGATGGACTCCAATGCAAAGTCATCGCTGTGGTATGCAGAAGCCACTGACAAAAAAGGGACACAGCTTGAGGAATTTATCTCAGAAAATAATCTGATGGTGCTCAACAAACCAAACAACCCCCCGACGTACATAAGTACAAGGGGGCAATCAAATATCGATTTGACACTCTCCACGGAAAACTTCATACATAACGTTAAATCGTGGAGAGTGGACAATAGCTGCACCACGAGCGACCATAATCTGATTATGGTCGAACTGGAGCAATGTAAGGGTACGATACAAAACTGGAGCACTGACTTTGGCTACAACACAAACAAAGCAGACTGGGAAAAATTCAGAAATATGATTGACGAAAACTTTAGTGATGACTTTGTGGAGCATGTCAATGCTCTACCGGCCGAAAAAGCCGTTAGAGCATTTAATAAGAAATTGGAGACTTGCTGCCAAAAAGCAATACCGAAAAGGAAGAGGGCGGACAGAACTGTTCCGTGGTGGAGCCAGGAACTCACAGACTTAAGGAAAAGGGTAACAGCAGCGAAGAAGCAATTGTCACGGGCAAGGAAACTGCACCTCTTGGAGGTGACAGAGGGCTATGCGGAGACGTATAGGGCGCTCAGAAACCGCTATGTCATGACGATTAGAAAGCAAAAAAAGGAAACCTGGCAGGAGTTTGTCAAAACGGAAGGAAACAAAGATCCGTGGGGCATTGTATACAAAATCGCCCGCGAGAAATTGAAAAAACCGACTTTCTGGACGGCAGTGAAGCTGCCAAATGGGCAAATGACATCTGACATTGAAGAGACAATGCAAGCCCTGCTCGCCAAGTGTGTTCCGAAAGTAGAGGAAACACTGGGCGAGCAGTCGGTGCAAACTAAAAGGAAGCTGGATTGCTACAGGAACCAGAACCTGGAGCAGCCTATAACGTTTGAGGAATTAAAAACCACAATGAAAACATTCAAAAACAACAAAGCTCCCGGCCCCGATAATTTCAAAATTGAAATTATAAAGGAGCTGTGGAGGTACCGACCATCAATCCTGTTGAGCTTGTACAACACCTGCTTCGCACAAAGAGAATTTCCAAAAGCATGGAAATTGGCAAACCTAAAAATAATATTGAAAGACGATAAAAGGGATAAGACGCTTCTAAACTCATATAGACCGATAGCCCTACTGTCGGCGGTCGGGAAAATATATGAGAAAATAATAGTCCAGAGAATTCAACAAACGTATAGGGAGCAAAATCTAGAAAGTTCCAGGCAATTCGGTTTCCGGAAAGGAAAAGGTGCTGATGACGCCTTCCTGAACATAAGGAGGGCAATTACAAATAACAATAAAAAGTACACGGTGGCGCTATTTGTTGACATAGAAGGAGCCTTTGACAACATCTGGTGGCCAGCCGTGCTAGCAAGAATCACAGATGCTAACTGTAGTACACACATAGTTAGCATCGTAAGAAAGTACTTCAAACACCGTAAGGTGTATATTCAAAATAAGTCGAAGAGGTATGATAGAAGGATGGAGAAAGGATGCCCGCAAGGGTCCATTTTAGGACCAGCGGCATGGGTGTGGTGCATGGATATTCTGCTGCACGAATTGGAGACAAGTATACCAGAGGAGCTGGTAGAGGTCACAGCTTATGCAGACGATCTCGCGTGTGTGATTAAGGGAAACTCCAGAGTCGAAATCACAACAAACGCATGCATGGCAATAGAAATAATAAACAAATGGTGCAAATTGCACCATCTAAGTATATCAGCTTCGAAAACCGTGGCAATGCTCGTAAAGGGCAACATGGACGAGAAGCACCTACCGACAATGAAAATAGACGGAAAAAACGTGAAATACGTTGACACCGTCAAGTATTTAGGAATAATAATTGACAAGAAGTTGACCTTCGTTGCTCACGCGAGGTATCTCAGAACCAAGATATCACAATTCATGTTCTCCATAAAAAGACTGGCTGCAGAAAAATGGGGAATAAAATCTGATATATTGAAAATATTGTATGGAGCGGTGGTGCTCCCCATAACCAAATACGGAGCGGTACTGTGGTACCAACAAGCAAACAAAACAATAGTTAAAAGAAACATCCTGGCGCTCCAAAGGATGATGTTACTGCTTGTCTCCAAGGCGTGCCGCACCACGTCAACGGCTGCTTTGCAAACAATACTTGGAGCGAAACCAATGGACCTAGAGATAGTCGAGGATGCATTGGTAAAGAGAATAAAAAGAAACATCAGCACAATATGGGAAACATACACCTACATAGAGAAAGAGCCAGAACAGGCCAAAGAACAGCTGATTACAGAAATTAAGAAAGTAAAGACACACATAACAGACACATGGCAAAGACGTTGGGAAACGGAAGTACACGGAAGGGAGACCTTCAAGTACATAAACAACGTGAGCTTCGTTCAAACCAATAATAAATGGTTCAGAATAAACAGGCATACAACGTACATAATCACAGGATACGGGCCAATAAACAGCACTCTACACAAAAGAGGGCTAGTTGAATCAAACATATGTCCATCCTGCAAAGCAGCTGTGGAAACGACTGAGCACATCCTCTTCGACTGCGCAGTATATGCAGAAATAAGATTAGAAGAAATGGAAAAATATAGGAACAACCAAAAGCGACTGATTGAAAATCAGGATGCGCTGCGCAAGTTCAACGAATACGCGAAAAACGTATTTGGAAAGAGGAAACGAGAAATAGAAAGAGAAAGTAGAGGGTCCGCCTCCTCGTGGCAGGGACGGGAAACGGCTGAGGAAATGTCAGCCGGCTAAGAGACCCAAAAGAAACACAATAGAAAGAGAAATAGAAGAAACGTTTGGTCAAATGAACAAAGAGTAAAATAGAATAGAAAAGATCGAGGCAGCAATGAGCCGAAGCTCGAGCTGCAAAAGAAAGAAGACCAAATGAAAAAAAAAAAAAAAAAAATGTCCCTATCTACTGGGGAGCGAAGGCTTCTGCAGGTTTTTCCTGAAATATGGATCAAAAACCTCGATGTAGCTGATGATTCACATTAAGTCCCACAAGCTGGGCGGTGTCTCTTCGGCGAAGTTGAGGATTTGCAGCGGTCAAATGAACCTCTCACCTCACCTCCCCGCGGTGCTCCCTGGGGCTCTGTAGATGAGATCTCGGTCTCTGATACAGAGTGCGAAAGAGTGAGTGGTCGATTGAGTCCCTCAGGGGCTCTTCGGAGCACGGGATTGGCGACCCCGAGGTGCCCGAGCAACATTGCACGGAACACGCGCAGGCTGTGCACGTCAAGGTGCGCAGCATTCCGTGCAACTACCAGCTACGGCTGAGAGTGCAAGAGACCATGGGTTCTCCATGGTGCTAGTCACCCCAGGGGCCTACGGGCACGGGACTTAGCAATCCCGGGGTATCCCGAGCCGGATCGTGCAAATTCGCGTGTACCAGAACACGGCTGGTATCTTGCACGAGCTCTCCAATGGACACGCTAGAGACCGAGCGCAAGCTGGTGACCCCGCCTCCTCGCGGCCCCCGCTGGTAACGTTTCGTCACGGAAGGACCTTCGGGAAATTCCTGGCGAAACGGCTAAGTGGGTCACTTCCCGTACGGGACGGTCTACTCCTCTGATGATACTTAAGTGTTGAAGGGGGGGTTTTTCCATGCACCGCCGTCCATACCAGCAATGGACGTGACTCTTGGCTGGTTTGCGCACCCCAACACCGCCGGGAATAGGCACACGCCTCGGCACGGCAGAGCAGGAGCAAGCTTGCTTGCGGCCTCATCACGCTCATCCAAATGTAGAACAATAGTTGTCCCTATCTACTCCCCTCAGGGGCTGCAGACAGGATTGTTCCTTCTGCAGTACGGGTTTAGCACTCCCGAGGTGCCCGAGCTTTCATCACACCGTAGGCCTGTGGTCATGTTTCGCAGGAGCGGGGGTCTGGCCTTAACCGGCTGAACCGCGAGGGTGATAACCTCTATAAAAAGTCCTTAACCGAAAGCTGGGGACCATGGTGAATAGGCACTTCCCTTTCTCCTGCACTGGGAAGTGGACTGGTGAGTGCATCAGTCTCAAGTGGCCAACCTCCGGATACCTGGCGACCTCCGGTTGTATTTAGCCCTGCCTGGGTAATGGGGGCTCTACCTGGGTCGACCTCATTTCCCCCATACTCGTGGGACCAATTATGGAGTCTAAAACTAAAAACAAAAAACAAAAACGTATGAACAAAGAAACCAAAAAACCTGAAAGGATGACGGATTCCGAAACTGATGCGGAATTGGAAGTGATTGGATCGCAACCGAGGGTGATGTTAACCCCGGTTAAGCAGCACAAAAGATCCAGCTCCACCTCGTCAGAAACAACAGACGAAGATACAAGACCCAAAACATCTGGGAAAAGTAAAAAGAAATGTATACCGGAAGTTGAGCCCGGTAATACAAGTTGCCCTGGCGGTGCCCTCTTCGAGGCAGTCGCCAGCGAAAGAAAGGAACTTGAGAAGTTCCTATTTGACGAGACGAACAAGGTGAACAGACCAGCAATTAAGTTCATCTTGGAGAAATGGTCTGCTCTGGAGTCTCGGCTCCAGAGCGCATTGGCGGAGAACGAGGTATTAAAGGAGAAGTGCAAAAATGCGGATAAACCGCAGAATAAGGCCGTGACATATGCGCAGGCCGCTGCAACGCGGCGGCAACAGCAACGTCCGATTGGTTCGGAAGAACCAAAAAAGAAGGAAAAGTATGAGGTATTGCTCATTAAACCCGCAAGGGAGGATAAAAGGAGCAATGACCAAATAAAAACCGAAGTATTGAAAAAGCTGGACAAAGTCCGGCAGACACTGAAAGTGAGGAGTGTCAGGCAGATGAGAAAGCAAGGCCTGGTGGTGGAGGTCCAAGGTAACAAGGACGTCGAAGCCATCAAGAGTTGTGATCTCAATAAATTGGGCTTAGTCGTGGAGCGCCCCAAAAAGCTTAACCCCTCTGTAATCATCTACGATGTAGAGAAAGATTACAAGGTGGAAGAGCTGAAGGAAGAACTAATCAGAAAAAACTTTGATAATGTTCCTGAATCAGAGCTGGAACATCTAAAAGAGTCAATTAGATTCGTGCACCCGTTCAAAGTCAAAAACGGGACGAGACATAACTGGATTGTCCAGTTGCCAGCTAAGCTCTTCGCGAGCTTGATCAGTGCTGGCAGAGCATTCCTCATGTGGAGGACATACAGAACCAGCGAATACGTGAACATAACCAGGTGCTTTAAGTGCCATGGTTATGGACATATAGCGAAGGTATGTAACATACCGGATCAACTGTGTGGAGGCTGCGGTCAAAATGACCATCTGAGGAAGGACTGCGCCAAAAAGGAGGAACCCCAATGCATAAACTGCAAAAGGGCGAGGAGGAAGGATATAAGCCACGATACCTACAACAAGGACTGTCCTGAGTACAGGCGGTACCTGGAGTTATACAACAGTCGCATAAAATGGGACTAAAAGTTGGGCAAATCAACGCACAGAGATCTGCGGCAGCAGCTGCTAATCTGGAGCTGTTGATGAGCGAAAAAGGATTGGACATTCTATGTATTCAGGAACCTTTCTGTTTCAAGGGAAAGGTGAGAGGATACAACTCTCAGAATATGACTAAAATAGAACCTCAAAACTGCAGCTACTCTTGGGTAGCTGCAGTAATAAATAACGACACGGTAGAGGTCCTACTAAATGTCGGAAATCAAAATGAACACGTTATGTGCTTCAAGGCCATGACAGGTGGCACTGAGTTCATTATTATAAACATATATTGTCAATATTCGGCTCCATTGAGGGGCTTCCTTGACAAATTGCAGAGCCTGCTTGACGAGTTCCGAGCAGAAAAAGTCCTAATAACAATGGACGCAAATGCAAAGTCTACACTCTGGCATGCAGACAAAATAGATGGACGAGGAACACAGCTTGAAGAGTTCATCTCAGAGAACAATTTAATTGTTCTCAACAAACCGAACAATTACCCGACGTACGTGAGTACAAGGGGACAATCCAATATAGACCTAACACTCGCCACGGAAAACTTTATACACCACATAAAGTCGTGGAGGGTGGACAATAGCTGCACAACAAGCGACCATAATCTGATTATGGTCGAACTGGAAAAATGTAACAATGCTGTCAAAAACTGGGGCAAAGACTTTGGCTATAACGTAAGGCGAGCAGACTGGCAAAAATTTAGAGATAACGTGGATCAAAACTTTGGTGATGATTTCACGGAGCAAATGAGCAACCTCACGGCCGACCAGGCCGTAAGGTCATTCAATAAAAAGCTGGATATCTGCTGCCAAAAGGCAATCCCGAAAAGGAAAGTTGCGAACAAAACTGTTCCATGGTGGAACAAAGAACTCGCTGAACTAAGAAAGCAAGTAACATCGGCCAAAAAGCAATTGTCACGTGCCAGGAAGCTACACCTCCTGGAGCTGATAGATGATTATACAAAAACGTATAAAGAACTCAGAAACCACTACGTCACGAGAATCAGAAAATGCAAAAAGGAAACTTGGCAGGAATTTGTCAAGATAGAAGGGAACAAAGACCCGTGGGGCATAGTTTATAAAATTGTCCGCGGGAAGTTAAATAAGCGGTCCTTCTGGTCGGCGGTTGAGCTGCCAAATGGGCAAACAACGTCTAACATCGACGAGACAATCCAAGCCCTGCTCACCAAATGTGTACCGAAGGAAGACGGAACACGCGGTGAGAGGGAGGAAATGGAGCAACGGCTAAGTTGCTATAAAAACCAGAATATGGAGCGACCAATTACGATAGCTGAATTGAAATCAGCTATCGAGAAATTTAAGAACAACAAAGCTCCCGGCCCTGATAACTTCAAAATTGAAATTATAAAGGAGTTGTGGAGGTACAGGCCGGCAATCTTGCTGGACCTGTACAATAATTGCTTTAACCAAAAACAATTCCCAAACAACTGGAAAGTGGCAAAACTAAAAATTATTCTAAAAGACCAGAAAAGAGACAGAAGGCACATAAACTCATACAGACCGATAGCACTGCTATCGGTAGTTGAAAAAATTTATGAAAAAGTGATTGTTGAGAGAATTCAACAACTGTATGAAGAACAGGATCTGGCAAGCCCAAAGCAATTTGGCTTTAAAAAGGGCAAAAGCGTTGACGATGCCTTCCTTAACATAAGGCGGGCGATAAAGTATTGCGATAAAAAGTACGCAGTGGCGCTATTTGTTGACATCGAAGGTGCATTCGACAACATTTGGTGGCCAGCTGTGCTGAAAAGAATTGCAGACGCTAACTGCAGCACACACATGTTAACCATTATAAAGAAATACTTTAAACACCGAAATGTGATAATTGATAATGCAACAAAAACGTACACCAGGAGGATGGAGAAAGGATGCCCGCAAGGGTCCATATTGGGCCCAGCGGCATGGGTGTGGTGCATGGACGTGCTGTTGCACGACCTGGAGACAAGCATTCCGGAAGAAACGGTGGAGATCACAGCGTACGCGGACGATCTCGCTTGCGTGATCAAAGCCAACACAAGGAAAGAAATCACGGACCACGGAACCAAACTAATAGAACTAATAAATAAATGGTGCAGATCGCACCATTTAAGGATGTCAACATCCAAAACTGTTGCAATGCTAGTTAAAGGTAGCATGAACGAAAAACACTTGCCGACACTTAAAATCAACGGCAAGAACGTAAAGTATGTCAACACCGTCAAATACCTCGGTGTCATACTGGACAGAAAACTGACCTTCGTTGCTCACGCGAGATATCTCAGAGCAAAGGTGGCGGAGTTCATGTTCTCTATCAAAAGGGTTGCAGCAGAAAAATGGGGCATAAAGACGGACATTCTAAAAGTACTATACAAAGCTGTGGCACTCCCTATCATTAAGTACGGAGCGGTTTTGTGGTACGAAGAAGTCCAAAAAACAATAGTCAAAAGAAACATCATGGCACTGCAAAGAGTCATATTACTGCTTGTCTCCAGGGCATGTCGTACCACATCGACGGTTGCCTTGCAAACAATACTTGGAGCAAAACCAATGGACCTTGAGATAATCGAGGATGCATTGGTCAAAAGAACAAAAAGAAACTTAAGTACAACATGGGACACATACACCTGCATGGAGCGAGAAACAGAACAGGCTCAGGAACTACTGAGTTCTGAAATAGAAAGAATAAAAGCGCACATAGCAGAAAACTGGCAAAAACGTTGGGAAACAGATGTACATGGAAGGGAAACCTACAAGTACATAGAAAAAGCAAACTTCGTACAGAACAACAATAGCTGGTTTAAAATAAACCGATACACAACATATTTAATAACAGGGTATGGACCAATAAACAGTACACTAAACAAAAGAGGACTGACGGAATCTAACGGATGTCCGTCTTGCAGGGCAGCCGAAGAGACGACGGAACACATCCTCTTCGAATGTCCGGTGTACACAAATGTAAGACTGGATCGAATGGAATCTTACAGAGGAAAGGAAAAGGAGCTCATAAAGAACAAGGAAATCCTAGAAAAATTTAATGAGTTCGCAACAAGCATATTTAAGATACGCCAAGAAAGAACAGAAAGTAGAGGGTCCGCCTCCCCGTGGCAGGGACGGGAAACGGCTGATGAAACATCAGACGGCTAAGAGACCCAAAGAAAGAAAACCAAAAAACCAAAATAGACAAGAAAAAAGTTGGTCGAAATAACAAATAACAAAAGAAACAAAGAAAGATAAAGAGAAAGAGGCAGCAATGAGCAGAAGCTCGAGCTGCAGAGTAAGTCGACCAAATGAAAAAAAAAAAAAAAAAAAATGTCCCTATCTACTCCCACCGCACAAGCAACGCGGGCGCCCCCCCTTGTAGGGAGGTGTTCTTGTGCGGTGGTTAAATCCCGGGCTTCGGCACGGGCCCGCACGAGGCCGAGCAGCTGCTGGTGACCCCGCCTCCCCGTGGCCCCCGCTGGACAACGTTTCGTCGGTAATCCCTCGGGACTCCCGACCAAACGGCTAAGTGGGTCACCTCCCGAAAGGGACGGTCTACTCCTCTGATGATGCTTAAATGCTGAAGGGGGGGTTATTCCAGGTCCGCCGTCCATAACATCCACGGACGTGACTCTTCGCAGTGGTTTACGCACCCCAACACCGCCGGGAATAGGCACACGCCTCTGCACGGCAGAGCAGGTGCAAGCACGCTTGCAGCCTTAGAGGCTCACTAAAAATGTAGAACAATAGTTGTCCCTATCTACTACTAGTTCCAAGATGGCGGCAACCCGTACGCACGCGTCCGTATCGCTCTGTCTTTGAAACGCTATTTTCGGTGGAAAAAGTTTGAGCAGTGTTGAAAGTGCATTATCAGTGTGTTGTGCTAGTGAAACTGCATCGGCCTATGTAAAGTTTTGCATAAATTCCGTCAATTAAGTGAGATACAAAGCAATAAAGTGTCTAGCACGTGTGTGCGACGCCTCAGAAGAGGTGTCGCTTATTATTGCGCTTAGGCGCATAGTGCGCAAGAGCGGATTATCTGTGCTGGTGTGGAAAAATTGTACGATCATTTCAAGTGTAATTTTATTGAAATCGACCCAGAAATAGTGACGTTATTAATTTTTAAGTGTTTTGCTGCCACGTGCTCGCAGTGTCGGCCATCTTGGCTTTGCTGCAGCACGTCTTCCCGGCGCTCGCCATCTCGCGGTCGGCGCCCGAACTAGTGCCTCTCAGTGTCCCGGGTTCGAATCCTACTTCCCTATAACTTTTCTTTTTATGGTTTTTTCTTCTTTTTCTTTTGCTTTTTGAGTTCTAAGGACAGTGCTTAAGGGGTGTGGCACCCCCTTTTGTGGTTCAGGGCCGTATTTAATTTTATTTAATTGATTTTTCGCCCCAAAAAAGTGTATTTGTGTTTAATTATTATCTAATCCATCTCAGATACTTCTCTACGACCTTTGTGGTCACAGTGTTTTATTTAAAGATCTGTGGTAACCCTCTTATCATACTCAGGGCCGTACCTAGACAATTTTTCCCCCCAAAAAAATTGTGTTTTCTATACTTTTGTGTTATTATTGTTAGATCTTAGTGGATTATTGTGTAGTATTTTAGCGTTTCTAAGATTAATATTAGCTTAAAATAAACTGCTCTATATCCATCCTAAAATGGACGGAAGTAAAAGAGAAGCTTTTTACGCTGAAAAGGGGCATCAAACAGATACCAGTGATGCCTCCGGAAGCAAACCCAAGAAAAGAAAGGAAAAGAAGAGTGATGAAGACTCTGCATCCAGAGATGTCAGAAAAAGGCGATTAGTTATGCAGGATTTAGAAAATTTTCCCCCACTTGTGGATAAAATGAGATCTCACAAGGAACTCTTGGGACGTGCAGAGAAGTCATTCTCCCGAGCTCTAATTAAGAAGAAAGGCGGAAAAAGATCTGAACAAGACACGGACACGCAGTCTATGGTAGATAGCGAGACAGAATACGAACCCGCAACTGCAACAAAGGACGTCAAGAACATACAAGAGGGTAACTCCAAGGCCAGATTCCGTAAGCCATCGAGGAAAATGGTAAGTCCTGCTGCAAATAATCCTAGTTATCTCGAAGCTGATCTAGCTGGATTCTCGCTGAAAGAACAGCACGATAAACTCTTCCGGGAAGCCATGCATACGTTAATCGAATTAAAATATAGTACCGAAAATGATAGTGTGCTGCAAGTAATTGCAAATATCAATGAAATGCAAAGCCTATTAGTCAGATCGTTGATGAACAACTGCAATCTTGAGGGCCAGGTAGTGGCATTGAAACAGGAAATAGCAGAAATTAAAAAGACGGCACGTAGCATTAAGGACTCAAACGAACGGCAGATTACTGAGAAAAAGACAACATACGCGGAGCGTGTAGGAATAAAATCTAAAGTAGCTAGCCTCTCTACACAGAAGAAGAACCCACCAAATATCGTTAAGATTCTACCTGAGAGCAAGGAAATTTACAGTAGTAGCGAAGTCACGAAAGGAAAGCTACAGGAATTAATAACACCTAAAGAGGAAAAGCTGAACATCAAGAATCTCCGCAGAATCCAAGGAAACGGTGTCCTTGTGGAGACCGAGAGCAGAGAAAATATAGAGTCTTTACTAGCAAGTGAGAAACTTAGGAAAGCGGGACTCACGGTGGAAATACCACCGAAAAAGAATCCTCGGCTAATCATATATGACGTCCCAAAGATGGATAATGATATAGAAATCATCGAAACCATCATTGATCAGAACATAAATGAGAAAGAGAAAGTTAAGCTGCGCCCACAAATGCGCATTGCTTTCAAAACAGGAGACAAATCTAAAGACAGGAACAATGTAATAATTGAGGTGTCCAAGGAAGTCCGGGATATACTAATTAATAAAGGTCGGCTGTTTATGGGGTGGAGTTATTGCAGGGTGCAGGATTATATAGCAGTCACTCGCTGCTATAAATGTCAGGGATTCGGACACACATCCAGGTACTGTAAAAGTGAAATGGATATCTGCGGACATTGCTCCACGGGTGGTCACAGCTTTAAAGACTGTCCAAATAAGCATAAAGCAGCTACATGCTCAAACTGTAAGAGGATGGGAAGAAACAGCAACCATGTTGTCACCAGCAGGGAATGCCCATTATATATTTCTTCTCTAAATCAACTGATCTTAAGAACGGATTATGGAGTCTAGAAATACACATAATAATATCACAGATATACACTCAGTAAATTCCACAACGGCGACTAAACCAAAAAATAGCAGATCTCCGGAAACAGTCAAGATAGCACAGCTCAATGCCCAAAATTCACGGCAAGCTATAGACGACATAAGAATATCCATGACGGAAATGGGAATCGACGCAATAGCCCTTCAAGAGCCCTACAATTCTAACGGAGTAATCAGAGGCCTCGGACTAACCACGAAAATAATTCTGGACACTAAAACCTTCACCAGCAGAGTAAAGAATAGGAACCCCAAATCAGCCATAGCGGTTCGTAATCCTGAAATAAAATGCTTAAAACTTGAACACTTATGCTCCACACACTTCACATGCGTCGAAATAGTGCGACTACATACTCGATTTTACCTAATTAGTGCCTATATGCAGTACTCTGACCCGATACGCGATTACCTACAACAACTAGAAAAAATTTTAGAAACGCTTCAAGGGAAAGAGGTAATTATATGCATTGATGCAAACGCAACATCCACCTCTTGGCATAGATTAACGACATCTCACAGTGGAAGATCAGAGCAAAGAGGTGAGGAACTTGACGAATTTATCGCACAGCACAGATTAATCATACTCAATAGAACTTGTAACGCGCCCACTTTTGACAACTTACATGGTCAATCTAACATAGACGTAACCATAGCCACTACCGCAATAGCCAGTAAAGTGAGGAATTGGAAAGTACACCCTAACAGAATCAACAGCGATCACAGGCTAATTACTTTTGAAATAGCATGCACAAACCAAAGAATCCTAACGACACAGAACAATAGATTCAACATAAAGAGAGCAGATTGGGACGCCTTCCGAGCGCACATAAGACAATCCTTAAATCGGATCACACAGCAGCACGATGAAAACACAATTAATGCGCAAACGAGATCGGAAATCATAGACCAAATAATACTCAATGCAGGAAATGCAACCATTCCCAAGAAGCGTATATTCAGCAAATCCGTGCCGTGGTGGAACCAAACCCTGCGTAACCTCAGGGAAAAGGTCTTCGAAGCCAGGCACGGGCTTCAACGAACCAGGGATGAAACGGCCAGGAAACGACTGCTCTCAAAATATAGAAAACTGAGGAACAAATACTCCGCTGAGATGAAGAAAGCAAAACAGGATAGTTGGGAAAAATTCGTTACAAGGGAGGGAAACAAGCAACCCTGGAGCATCATCTACAAACTACAGACGAAGAGACTTAAATTGGAAGCCGTCCAAAGCAACATTTGCATAAAAGGAACTCACACGAACACATGGGATGAGACAGTTAAAACTCTATTGAACGCACTTATACCAAACGACGAAGAAACAAATGAAACTGCCTGGCACCGAAACATACGAGACTACACGAGAGAAATCCAGGGATCTGCGGACAGCCCTCCCTTTGCAATAGATGAAATAGCTACAATAATTAAGAGTCTGAACACAAAGAAAGCACCGGGGCATGACCTCATTGAAGTCAAAATGATTAAAGAAGCCTGGCCAGAAATGCAGGTGGACATTGTTGAAATGCTCAATGGTTGTCTTGAGCAAATGCTATTTCCCAGGCAATACAAGACTGCACTGATAAGGGTACTGCTGAAAGCAGACGATAAGGACAAAAGTGATCCCAAGTCATACAGACCGATATCACTCCTTCCAGTAATGGGGAAAATTCTGGAAAGAGCAATAGCTGGACGTCTGAAGCTATTAGTAAATAATCATCCTCGATCAGCCGAAAGACAGTATGGATTTCGTACAGGAAAATCTACGGAAGATGCCATACTAGAACTGCACAGAATAGTGGGAGAAACACGAGGCAAGTATGCAGTTGGCCTACTGTTCGACATTTCAGGGGCCTTCGACAACGTATGGTGGCCGAGCATACTCGCCAACCTCAAAGATAGAGACTGTCCGAAGAATTTATATGGATTAGTGCGGAGCTACCTGGAGGACAGGAGTGCGAACATTATAGGTGCCGAAAAATCTTTGGAGAAGAACATAACGAAGGGGTGCCCCCAGGGCTCGGTCTTGGGCCCCCTATTCTGGAATCTCATCTTTGATGAGGCTATTGAAATCACAGGTCGTAGCGGAAATGGATCGATAGCCTTCGCTGATGACTTAATAGTAGTGGTTAGTGCCGACTCAAGATCAGGCATAGAAACCAAAGCGAACGAAGTCACCAGGGAGCTATCAGAGTGGTGTAAGAGGCAGAAGCTACAGATATCTGAAACGAAGACAGAAATGATCCTGTTAAAAGGCTTCCTAGATATCAAAAGACCACCAATCGTGAAAATAGGGGACAAGTCGCTAAAAATGAATTCAAAAGTCCGATATCTGGGAGTGCACTTCGGAACCCGACTCAATGTAACACCACATGTAAATTATGTAACTACAAAGACAAGGAACATCTTCGCCGGATTATTAAAACTCGCCAAAGCGCACTGGGGACTAAATACCAAAATCATCAGAATACTATATAAAGGTCTAGTGCTAGCCATTCTCTGCTATGCAGCGGCTGGCTGGGCGGGAAAGTTAAACATACACCACCATAGAAAACTCAGGAGCGCGCAGAGGCAATCCCTACTCGCCATAACGCGCGCGTATAGAACAACATCGAATAGTGCACTGACAGTACTAGCAGCAGAACCACCTATTCACCTTGTACTTCGAGAAAGAATAGCACACTACTATCTAAGGAAAAATCTTGAGTTCCAAATAGGGAACATGCACTATACACCGCCAAACCAGCCGATCACCGAAACTGCAGCAGCTACGATTAAAAAACGAATACGAGAAGAAACGATAAAAATTTGGCAGTCAGAATGGGATGCAACAGAACGAGGAGGAGTAACAAGGTCATTCTTCAGGAACATAAGCAAAAGGATGCAGCTTCTAAACACAGGAATAAGCCATAATGCCGCGCAAATCCTAACAGGGCACGGGAGAATAAAGAGCACGCTACACCGTCTCAAACTGTCGGAATCGGAACAATGCCGATGTGGTCAGCTGGACACGGTTGAGCACATCGTATACCAGTGTAAAGAGGACGATACGGAAAGGAAAGTACTTCAGGAGAAAATAAGGGGAGAAGGTGTTGCGTGGCCCTGCACACTGGAAGAGTTGGCACAAGAAAGGACTCTAGGACACCTCTGCAAATTTGCGGAGGCTGTCATCAAGAAACGTGAAGAGTTAGAAAGAAGACAATTCAACACCTAAACAAGCATGAAGAAGTCAGTGGTAGACGACGAAAGGCAATGAACCCACCGCACAAGCAACGCGGGCGCCCCCCTTGTAGGGAGGTGTTCTTGTGCGGTGGTTAAATCCCGGGCTTCGGCACGGGCCCGCACGAGGCCGAGCAGCTGCTGGTGACCCCGCCTCCCCGTGGCCCCCGCTGGACAACGTTTCGTCGGTAATCCCTCGGGATTCCCGACCAAACGGCTAAGTGGGTCACCTCCCGAAAGGGACGGTCTACTCCTCTGATGATGCTTAAATGCTGAAGGGGGGGTTATTCCAGGTCCGCCGTCCATAACATCCACGGACGTGACTCTTGGCAGTGGTTTACGCACCCCAACACCGCCGGGAATAGGCACACGCCTCTGCACGGCAGAGCAGGTGCAAGCACGCTTGCAGCCTTAGAAGCTCACTAAAAATGTAGAACAATAGTTGTCCCTATCTACTAGTTCCAAGATGGCGGCAACCCGTACGCACGCGTCCGTATCGCTCTGTCTTTGAAACGCTATTTTCGGTGGAAAAAGTTTGAGCAGTGTTGAAAGTGCATTATCAGTGTGTTGTGCTAGTGAAACTGCATCGGCCTATGTAAAGTTTTGCATAAATTCCGTCAATTAAGTGAGATACAAAGCAATAAAGTGTCTAGCACGTGTGTGCGACGCCTCAGAAGAGGTGTCGCTTATTATTGCGCTTAGGCGCATAGTGCGCAAGAGCGGATTATCTGTGCTGGTGTGGAAAAATTGTACGATCATTTCAAGTGTAATTTTATTGAAATCGACCCAGAAATAGTGACGTTATTAATTTTTAAGTGTTTTGCTGCCACGTGCTCGCAGTGTCGGCCATCTTGGCTTTGCTGCAGCACGTCTTCCCGGCGCTCGCCATCTCGCGGTCGGCGCCCGAACTAGTGCCTCTCAGTGTCCCGGGTTCGAATCCTACTTCCCTATAACTTTTCTTTTTATGGTTTTTTCTTCTTTTTCTTTTGCTTTTTGAGTTCTAAGGACAGTGCTTAAGGGGTGTGGCACCCCCTTTTGTGGTTCAGGGCCGTATTTAATTTTATTTAATTGATTTTTCGCCCCAAAAAAGTGTATTTGTGTTTAATTATTATCTAATCCATCTCAGATACTTCTCTACGACCTTTGTGGTCACAGTGTTTTATTTAAAGATCTGTGGTAACCCTCTTATCATACTCAGGGCCGTACCTAGACAATTTTTCCCCCCAAAAAAATTGTGTTTTCTATACTTTTGTGTTATTATTGTTAGATCTTAGTGGATTATTGTGTAGTATTTTAGCGTTTCTAAGATTAATATTAGCTTAAAATAAACTGCTCTATATCCATCCTAAAATGGACGGAAGTAAAAGAGAAGCTTTTTACGCTGAAAAGGGGCATCAAACAGATACCAGTGATGCCTCCGGAAGCAAACCCAAGAAAAGAAAGGAAAAGAAGAGTGATGAAGACTCTGCATCCAGAGATGTCAGAAAAAGGCGATTAGTTATGCAGGATTTAGAAAATTTTCCCCCACTTGTGGATAAAATGAGATCTCACAAGGAACTCTTGGGACGTGCAGAGAAGTCATTCTCCCGAGCTCTAATTAAGAAGAAAGGCGGAAAAAGATCTGAACAAGACACGGACACGCAGTCTATGGTAGATAGCGAGACAGAATACGAACCCGCAACTGCAACAAAGGACGTCAAGAACATACAAGAGGGTAACTCCAAGGCCAGATTCCGTAAGCCATCGAGGAAAATGGTAAGTCCTGCTGCAAATAATCCTAGTTATCTCGAAGCTGATCTAGCTGGATTCTCGCTGAAAGAACAGCACGATAAACTCTTCCGGGAAGCCATGCATACGTTAATCGAATTAAAATATAGTACCGAAAATGATAGCGTGCTGCAAGTAATTGCAAATATCAATGAAATGCAAAGCCTATTAGTCAGATCGTTGATGAACAACTGCAATCTTGAGGGCCAGGTAGTGGCATTGAAACAGGAAATAGCAGAAATTAAAAAGACGGCACGTAGCATTAAGGACTCAAACGAACGGCAGATTACTGAGAAAAAGACAACATACGCGGAGCGTGTAGGAATAAAATCTAAAGTAGCTAGCCTCTCTACACAGAAGAAGAACCCACCAAATATCGTTAAGATTCTACCTGAGAGCAAGGAAATTTACAGTAGTAGCGAAGTCACGAAAGGAAAGCTACAGGAATTAATAACACCTAAAGAGGAAAAGCTGAACATCAAGAATCTCCGCAGAATCCAAGGAAACGGTGTCCTTGTGGAGACCGAGAGCAGAGAAAATATAGAGTCTTTACTAGCAAGTGAGAAACTTAGGAAAGCGGGACTCACGGTGGAAATACCACCGAAAAAGAATCCTCGGCTAATCATATATGACGTCCCAAAGATGGATAATGATATAGAAATCATCGAAACCATCATTGATCAGAACATAAATGAGAAAGAGAAAGTTAAGCTGCGCCCACAAATGCGCATTGCTTTCAAAACTGGAGACAAATCTAAAGACAGGAACAATGTAATAATTGAGGTGTCCAAGGAAGTCCGGGATATACTAATTAATAAAGGCCGGCTGTTTATGGGGTGGAGTTATTGCAGGGTGCAGGATTATATAGCAGTCACTCGCTGCTATAAATGTCAGGGATTCGGACACACATCCAGGTACTGTAAAAGTGAAATGGATATCTGCGGACATTGCTCCACGAGTGGTCACAGCTTTAAAGACTGTCCAAATAAGCATAAAGCAGCTACATGCTCAAACTGTAAGAGGATGGGAAGAAACAGCAACCATGTTGTCACTAGCAGGGAATGCCCATTATATATTTCTTCTCTAAATCAACTGATCTTAAGAACGGATTATGGAGTCTAGAAATACACATAATAATATCACAGATATACACTCAGTAAATTCCACAATGGCGACTAAACCCAAAAATAGCAGATCTCCGGAAACAGTCAAAATAGCACAGCTCAATGCGCAAAATTCACGACAAGCTATAGACGACATAAGAGTATCCATGACGGAAATGGGAATTGACGCAATAGCCCTTCAAGAGCCCTACAATTCTAACGGAGTAATCAGAGGCCTCGGACTAACCACGAAAATAATTCTGGACACTAAAACCTTCACCAGCAGAGTAAAGAATAGGAACCCCAAATCAGCCATAGCGGTTCGTAATCCTGAAATAAAATGCTTAAAACTTGAACACTTATGCTCCACACACTTCACATGCGTCGAAATAGTGCGGCTACATACTCGATTTTACCTAATTAGTGCCTATATGCAGTACTCTGACCCGATACGCGATTACCTACAACAACTAGAAAAAATTTTAGAAACGCTTCAAGGGAAAGAGGTAATTATATGCATTGATGCAAACGCAACATCCACCTCTTGGCATAGATTAACGACATCTCACAGTGGAAGATCAGAGCAAAGAGGTGAGGAACTTGACGAATTTATCGCACAGCACAGATTAATCATACTCAATAGAACTTGTAACGCGCCCACTTTTGACAACTTACATGGTCAATCTAACATAGACGTAACCATAGCCACTACCGCAATAGCCAGTAAAGTTAGAAATTGGATAGTACACCCTAACAGAATTAACAGCGATCATAGGCTAATTACCTTCGAAATAGCATGCACAAACCAAAGAATCCTAACGACACAGAACAATAGATTCAACATGAATAGGGCAGATTGGGACGCCTTCCGAGCGCACATAAGACAATCCTTAAATCGGATCACACAACAGCACGATGAAAACACAATTAATGCGCAAACGAGATCGGAAATCATAGACCAAATAATACTCAACGCAGGAAATGCAACCATTCCCAAGAAGCGAATATTCAGCAAATCCGTGCCGTGGTGGAACCAAACCCTGCGTAACCTCAGGGAAAAGGTCTTCGAAGCCAGGCACGGGCTTCAACGAACCAGGGATGAAACGGCCAGGAAACGACTGCTCTCAAAATATAGAAAACTGAGGAACAAATACTCCGCCGAGATAAAGAAAGCAAAACAGGATAGTTGGGAAAAATTCGTTACAAGGGAGGGAAACAAGCAACCCTGGAGCATCATCTACAAACTACAGACGAAGAGACTTAAATTGGAAGCCGTCCAAAGCAACATTTGCATAAAAGGAACTCACACGAACACATGGGATGAGACAGTTAAAACTCTATTGAACGCACTGATACCAAACGACGAAGAAACAAATGAAACTGCCTGGCACCGAAACATACGAGACGACACGAGAGAAATCCAGGGATCTGCGGACAGCCCTCCCTTTGCAATAGATGAAATAGCTACAATAATTAAGAGTCTGAACACAAGGAAAGCACCGGGGCATGACCTCATTGAAGTCAAAATGATTAAAGAAGCCTGGCCAGAAATGCAGGTGGACATTGTTGAAATGCTCAATGGTTGTCTTGAGCAAATGCTATTTCCCAGGCAATACAAGACTGCACTGATAAGGGTACTGCTGAAAGCAGACGATAAGGACAAAAGTGATCCCAAGTCATACAGACCGATATCACTCCTTCCAGTAATGGGGAAAATTCTGGAAAGAGCAATAGCTGGACGTCTGAAGCTATTAGTAAATAATCATCCTCGATCAGCCGAAAGACAGTATGGATTTCGTACAGGAAAATCTACGGAAGATGCCATACTAGAACTGCACAGAATAGTGGGAGAAACACGAGGCAAGTATGCAGTTGGCCTACTGTTCGACATTTCAGGGGCCTTCGACAACGTATGGTGGCCGAGCATACTCGCGAACCTCAAGGATAGAGACTGTCCGAAGAATTTATATGGATTAGTGCGGAGCTACCTGGAGGACAGGAGTGCGAACATTATAGGTGCCGAAAAATCTTTGGAGAAGAACATAACGAAGGGGTGCCCCCAGGGCTCGGTCTTGGGCCCCCTATTCTGGAATCTCATCTTTGATGAGGCTATTGAAATCACAGGTCGTAGCGGAAATGGATCGATAGCCTTCGCTGATGACTTAATAGTAGTGGTTAGTGCCGACTCAAGATCAGGCATAGAAACCAAAGCGAACGAAGTCACCAGGGAGCTATCAGAGTGGTGTAAGAGGCAGAAGCTACAGATATCTGAAACGAAGACAGAAATGATCCTGTTAAAAGGCTTCTTAGACATCAAAAGACCTCCAATTGTGAAAATAGGGGACAAGTCGCTAAAAATGAATTCAAAAGTCCGATATCTGGGAGTGCACTTCGGAACCCGTCTCAATGTAACACCACATGTAAATTATATAACTACAAAGACAAGGAACATCTTCTCCGGATTATTAAAACTCGCCAAAGCGCACTGGGGACTAAATACCAAAATCATCAGAATACTATATAAAGGTCTTGTGCTAGCCATTCTCTGCTATGCAGCGGCTGGCTGGGCGGGAAAGTTAAACATACACCACCATAGAAAACTCAGGAGCGCGCAGAGGCAATCCCTACTCGCCATAACGCGAGCATATAGAACAACATCTAATAGTGCACTGACAGTCCTAGCAGCAGAAACACCGATTCACCTTGTACTTCGAGAAAGAATAGCACACTACTATCTAAGGAAAAATCTTGAGTTCCAAATAGGGAACATGCATTATACACCGTCAAACCAGCCGATCACCGAAACTACAGCAGCTACGATTAAAAAACGAATACGAGAAGAAACGATAAGTATTTGGCAGTCAGAATGGGATGCAACAGAACGAGGAGGCGTAACAAGGTCATTCTTCAGGAACATAAGCAAAAGGATGCAGCTTCTAAACACAGGAATAAGCCATAATGCCGCGCAAATCCTAACAGGGCACGGGAGAATAAAGAGCACGCTACACCGTCTCAAACTGTCGGAATCGGAACAATGCCGATGTGGTCAGCTGGACACGGTTGAGCACATCGTATACCAGTGTAAAGAGGACGATACGGAAAGGAAAGTACTTCAGGAGAAAATAAGGGGAGAAGGTGTTGCGTGGCCCTGCACACTGGAAGAGTTGGCTCAAGAAAGGACTCTAGGACACCTCTGCAAATTTGCGGAGGCTGTCATCAAGAAACGTGAAGAGTTAGAAAGAAGACAATCCAACACCTAAACAAGCATGAAGAAGACAGTGGTTGACGACGAAAGGCAATGAACCCACCGCACAAGCAACGCGGGCGCCCCCCCTTGTAGGGAGGTGTTCTTGTGCGGTGGTTAAATCCCGGGCTTCGGCACGGGCCCGCACGAGGCCGAGCAGCTGCTGGTGACCCCGCCTCCCCGTGGCCCCCGCTGGACAACGTTTCGTCGGTAATCCCTCGGGACTCCCGACCAAACGGCTAAGTGGGTCACCTCCCGAAAGGGACGGTCTACTCCTCTGATGATGCTTAAATGCTGAAGGGGGGGTTATTCCAGGTCCGCCGTCCATAACATCCACGGACGTGACTCTTCGCAGTGGTTTACGCACCCCAACACCGCCGGGAATAGGCACACGCCTCTGCACGGCAGAGCAGGTGCAAGCACGCTTGCAGCCTTAGAAGCTCACTAAAAATGTAGAACAATAGTTGTCCCTATCTACTGGGGAGCGAAGGCTTCTGCAGGTTTTTCCTGAAATATGGATCAAAAACCTCGATGTAGCTGATGATTCACATTAAGTCCCACAAGCTGGGCGGTGTCTCTTCGGCGAAGTTGAGGATTTGCAGCGGTCAAATGAACCTCTCACCTCACCTCCCCGCGGTGCTCCCTGGGGCTCTGTAGATGAGATCTCGGTCTCTGATACAGAGTGCGAAAGAGTGAGTGGTCGATTGAGTCCCTCAGGGGCTCTTCGGAGCACGGGATTGGCGACCCCGAGGTGCCCGAGCAACATTGCACGGAACACGCGCAGGCTGTGCACGTCAAGGTGCGCAGCATTCCGTGCAACTACCAGCTACGGCTGAGAGTGCAAGAGACCATGGGTTCTCCATGGTGCTAGTCACCCCAGGGGCCTACGGGCACGGGACTTAGCAATCCCGGGGTATCCCGAGCCGGATCGTGCAAATTCGCGTGTACCAGAACACGGCTGGTATCTTGCACGAGCTCTCCAATGGACACGCTAGAGACCGAGCGCAAGCTGGTGACCCCGCCTCCTCGCGGCCCCCGCTGGTAACGTTTCGTCACGGAAGGACCTTCGGGAAATTCCTGGCGAAACGGCTAAGTGGGTCACTTCCCGTACGGGACGGTCTACTCCTCTGATGATACTTAAGTGTTGAAGGGGGGGTTTTTCCATGCACCGCCGTCCATACCAGCAATGGACGTGACTCTTGGCTGGTTTGCGCACCCCAACACCGCCGGGAATAGGCACACGCCTCGGCACGGCAGAGCAGGAGCAAGCTCGCTTGCGGCCTCATCACGCTCATCCAAATGTAGAACAATAGTTGTCCCTATCTACTCCCCTCAGGGGCTGCAGACAGGATTGTTCCTTCTGCAGTACGGGTTTAGCACTCCCGAGGTGCCCGAGCTTTCATCACACCGTAGGCCTGTGGTCATGTTTCGCAGGAGCGGGGGTCTGGCCTTAACCGGCTGAACCGCGAGGGTGATAACCTCTATAAAAAGTCCTTAACCGAAAGCTGGGGACCATGGTGAATAGGCACTTCCCTTTCCCTTGCACTGGGAAGTGGGCTGGTGGGTGCATCAGTCTTTAGTGGCCAACCTCCGGATACCTGGCGACCTCCGGTTGTATCAGCCTTGCCCTGGGTAGTGGGGGCTCTGCCCTGGGTCGACCTCATTTCCCGCCGTACTCGTGGGACCAATTATGGAGTCTCGAACAACTAAAAACAAAAAACAAAAACGTATGAACAAAGAAACCAAAAAACCTGAAAGGATGACGGATTCCGAAACTGATGCGGAATTGGAAGTGCTAAATCCTGGATCGCAACCGAGGGTGATGTTAACCCCGGTTAAGCAGACACAATAGGATCCAGCTCGTTACCTCGTCAGAAACAACAGACGATGATACAAGACCCAAAACATCTGGGAAAAGTAAAAAGAAATGTATACCGGAAGTTGAGCCCGGTAATACAAGTTGCCCTGGCGGTGCCCTCTTCGAGGCAGTCGCCAGCGAAAGAAAGGAACTTGAGAAGTTCCTATTTGACGAGACGAACAAGGTGAACAGACCAGCTATAAGTTTCATCTTGGAGAAATGGTCTGCTCTGGAGTCTCGGCTCCAAAGCGCATAATGGCGGAGAACGAGGTATTAAAGGAGAAATGCAAAAATGCGGATAAACCGCACTGAATAAGTCGTGACACGTATGCGCTAGCCGCCGCCATGCGGAGGCATGAGCAGCAACGTCCCCCGATTGGTTCGCAAGAACCGAAAAGGAGATGTAACCAAGGAAAAGGGGGAGGTCTTGCTCATTAGACCGTCCAAAGAGGACAAAAGAAGCAATGACCAGCTGAAGACTGAGGTGTTTAAGAAGCTGGACAAGGTCCGGAAGACACTGAAGGTCAAAAGTGTAGGAGACAGACAAATGCGAAAGCAAGGGATTGGTGGTGGAGGTCCAAAGTAACAAGGATGTCGAAACCATCAAGAACTGCGATCTAAGCAAACTGGGTTTAGTTGTGGAGCGACCCAAAAAGCTCAACCCTTTTATTATGGTCTACGATGTGGAAAAGGACTATAAGGAAGATGAGCTAAAAGAAGACTTAGTCAGGAAAAACTCTGACAATATTCCTGAGTCAGAAATCGAGGAGATGAAGGAATCAATAAGATTCGTTCACTCCTTTAAATAAGGACGAAAAGTGGTTCCAATTTAAACCGGATCGTCCAGGTACCGGCGAAGTTATATGCTAATTTGACTTCCGCAGGAAGAGCATTCCTGATGTGGAAGAACATACAGAGTGAAAGAATACGTGAACATAACCAGATGCTATAAGTGTCATGGTTATGGTCACATTGCGAAGGTGCAACATGCACTGCACCGAGCAGTTATGTAGCGTGTGTGGTCGAAATGACCATTTAAGGAAAGACTGCACACGAGGAAGAAAGATCCGCAGTGCATAAATTGCGTCAGGGCCAAAAGAAAAGGACGCAAAGCACGAGATCCACGACAAGGAATGCCCTGAGTACAGGAGATTCCTGGAGATGTATTACAGCCGAATAAAATGGGATTAAGAATCGCACAAATCAACGCACAGAGATCTGCGGCAGCAGCCGCCAATCTGGAGCTGCTGATGAGCGAAATGAAGACTAGACATACTGTGTATACAGGAGCCCTTCTGTTATAAAGGAAAGGTAAGGGGATATAACTCCCCAAACCTGACCAAGATAGAACCTCAAAACTGCAGTTACTCATGGGTAGCTGCAGTAGTAAATAACCAAAAAGTAGAGGTTTTACTTAATGTCGGAAAACAATGAGCGAACATATTATGTGCTTTAAAGTTATGACAGGTGGCACTGGGTTCCTGATTGTGAATCTGTATTGCCAGCCCTCGGCCTCCTCTGGAGGGGCTTTCCTGGACAAATTGCAAAGTCTGATAAATGGAGTTCTCGGCGGAGAAAGATTCTTATAATGATGGACTCCAATGCAAAGTCATCGCTGTGGTATGCAGACGACACTGACAAAAAAGGGACACAGCTTGAGGAATTTCATCTCTGAGAAAATAATCTGATGGTGCTCAACAAACCAAACAACCGCCCCGACGTACATAAGTACAAGGGGGACAATCAAATATCGATTTGACACTCTCCACGGAAAACTTCATACATAACGTTAAATCGTGGAGAGTGGACAATAGCTGCACCACGAGCGACCACAATCTGATTGTGGTCGAACTGGAGCAATGTAAGGCAACACGATAACCAAAACTGGAAAGCACTGACTTTGGCTACAACACAAACAAAGCAGACTGGGAAAAATTCAGAGACCAATGATTGATCGAAAACTTTAGTGATGACTTTGTGGAGCATGTCAATGCTCTACCGGCCGAAAAAGCCGTTAGAGCATTTAATAAGAAATTGGAGACTTGCTGCCAAAAAGCAATACCGAAAAGGAAGAGGGCGGACAGAACTGTTCCGTGGTGGAGCCAGGGAACTCACAGACTTAAGGAAAAGAAGTAACAGCAGCGAAGAAGCAGTTGTCACGGGCAAGGAAACTGCACCTCTTGGAGGTGACAGAGTGGCTATGCGGAGACGTATAGGGCGCTCAGAAACCGCTATGTCATGACGATTAGAAATGCAAAAAAAGGAAACCTGGCAGGAGTTTGTCAAGGGTCGAAGGGAAACAAAGATCCGTGGGGCATTGTATACAAAATCGCCCGCGAGAAATTGAAAAAACCGACTTTCTGGACGGCAGTGAAGCTGCCAAATGGGCAGAATGACAATCTGACATTTAAGAGACAATGCAAGCCCTGCTCGCCAAGTGTGTTCCGAAAGTAGAGGAAACACTGGGCGAGCAGTCGGTGCAAACTGAAAAAGGAAGCTAAGGATTGCTACAGGAACCAGAACCTGGAGCAGACCTATAACGTTTGAGGAATTAAAAACCACAATGAAAACATGTCAAAAACAACAAAGCTCCCGGCCCCGATAATTTCAAAACTGAAATTATAAAGGAGCTGTGGAGGTACCGACCATCAATCCTGTTGAGCTAAATGTACAACACCTGCTTCGCATCCAAAAGAGAATTTCCAAAAGCATGGAAATTGGCAAACCTAAAAATAATATTGAAAGACGATAAAAGAGACCGATAAGACGCTTCTAAACTCATATAGACCGATAGCTCTGCTACTGTCGGCGGTCGGGAAAATATATGAGAAAAGTAATAGTCCAGAGAATTCAACAAACGTATGAAGGGAGCAGGGGATCTAGAAAGTTCCAGGCAATTCGGTTTCCGGAAAGGAAAAGGTGCTGATGACGCCTTCCTGAACATAAGGAGGGCAATTACAAATGACCAATAAAAAGTACGCACGGTGGCGCTATTTGTTGACATAGAAGGAGCCTTTCGACAACATCTGGTGGCCAGCCGTGCTAGCAAGAATCACAGATGCTAACTGTAGTACACACATAGTTAGCATCGTAAGAAAGTACTTTCAAACACCGTAAGGTGTATATTCAAAATAAGTCGAAGAGGTATGATAGAAGGATGGAGAAAGGATGCCCGCAAGGGTCCATACTTAGGACCAGCGGCATGGGTGTGGTGCATGGATATTCTGCTGCACGAATTGGAGACAAGTATACCAGAGGAGCTGGTAGAGGTCACAGCTTATGCAGACGATCTCGCGTGTGCGTGATTAAGGGAAACTCCAGAGTCGAAATCACAAGGCAAATGCATGCATGGCAATAGAAATAATAAACAAATGGTGCAGAATTGCACCATAGGCTAAGTATATCAGCCTCGAAAACCGTGGCAATGCTCGTAAAGGGCAACATGGACGAGAAGCACCTACCGACAATGAAAATAGACGGCAAAAAACGTGAAATACGTTGACACCGTCAAGTATCTTAGGAATAATAATTGATAAAAGAAGTTGACCTTCGTTGCTCACGCGAGGTATCTCAGAACCAAGATATCACAATTCATGTTCTCCATAAAAAGACTGGCTGCAGAAAAATGGGGAATAAAATCTGATATATTGAAAAGTGCTTGTATGGAGCGGTGGTGCTCCCTATAACCAAATACGGAGCGGTACTGTGGTACAACGCAAGCAAACAAAACAATAGTTAAAAGAAACATCCTGGCGCTCCAAAGGATGCTACTGTTACTGCTTGTCTCCAAGGCATGTGCCGCACCACGTCAACGGCTGCTTTGCAAACAATACTTGGAGCGAAACCAATGGACCTAGAGATAGTCGAGGATGCATTGGTAAAGAGAATAAAAAGAAACATCAGCACAATATGGGAGAACATACACCTACATAGAGAAAGAGCCAGAACAGGACCAATTCCATGAACAGCTGATTACAGTGCTGAAATTGCAGAAAGTAAAGACACACATAACAGACACATGGCAAAGACGTTGGGAAACGGAAGTACACGGAAGGGAGACCTTCAAGTACATAAACAACGTGAGCTTCGTTCAAACCAATAATAAATGGTTCAGAATAAACAGGCATACAACGTACATAATCACAGGATACGGGCCAATAAACAGCACTCTACACAAAAGAGGGCTAGTTGAATCAAACATATGTCCATCCTGCAAAGCAGCTGTGGAAACGACTGAGCACATCCTCTTCGACTGCGCAGTATATGCAGAAATAAGATTAGAAGAAATGGAAAAATATAGGAACAACCAAAAGCGACTCATCAGAAATGAATCAGGATGCGCTGCGCAAGTTCAATGAATTACGCGAAAAACGTCTTCGACGTTAGAACAAGAGTGATAACAAACGATAATGAAAGTAGAGGGTCCGCCTCCCCGGGGCAGGGACGGGCAACGGCTGACGAAATGTCAGACGGCTAAGAGACCCAAAAGAACACAATAAGAAAGTAAGCGAAATAGAAGATAAACGTAATGGTCAAATGAACAAAGAGTAAAATAGAATAGAAAAGATCGAGGCAGCAATGAGCCGAAGCTCGAGCTGCAAAAGAAAGAAGACCAAATGAAAAAAAAAAAAAAAAAAAAATGTCCCTATCTACTAGTTCCAAGATGGCGGCGACCCGTACGCACGCGTCCGTATCGCTCCGTCTCTGAAACGCGATTTTCGGTGGAAAAAGTCCGAGAAGTATTGAAAGTGTATTTTCAGTGTGTAGTGCTAGTGAAACTGCATCGGCACATATAAAGTTTTTCATAAATTCCGTCAAATAAGTGAATTATAAGAGAATAAAGTGTCAAGCACGTGTGCGCGACGCCTCAGAGTAGGAGTCGCTTATTATTGCGCTTTGGCGCAGAGTGCGCAAGAGTGGACTATCAGTGCTGGTGCGGAAAAATTGTAGGATCATTTTGAGTGTAGTTTTATCGAAATCGGTGCAGTTATAGTGAAGTTATTAATTTTTAAGTGTTTTGCTGCCACGTGCTCGCAGTGTCGGCCATCTTGGCTTCGCTGCAGCGCGTCTTCCCGGCGCTCGCCATCTCGCGGTCGGCGCCCGAACTAGTGCCTCTCAGTGTCCCGGGTTCGAATCCTACTCCCCTATAAATTTTCTTTTTATGGTTTTTTCTTCTTTTTCTTTTGATTTTTAAGTTCTAAGGACAGTGTTTAAGGGGTGTGGTAACCCCTTTTGTGGTTCAGTGCCGTATTTAATTTTATTTAATTGATTTTTCGCCCCTAATAAGTGTACTCGTGTTTAATGGTTATCTAATCCACCTCAGACACTTCTCTTCGATAAAATGGATTACGAGGAGCTCTCAGCCGATGAGAACATCGTTCTTGCCAAACGAGTGCTCAAACGCAAAGAAAAAAGGAGTGAAGAGGAATGCTCTGATGGAGACTGTTCTCTAAGCAGGAGAAAAAAGAAACCAGCTCCAGATACCACAGATGATGAATTTGTGAAACCCTCTCCAAAGCCAAAGAAAATTGCTATTCCCTCGGAAACTGACACTGAACAGCTAACAGAAATAAAGACATACAAAAAGTTTGTACATTACTGCAACAGCCTCAATGCCCAGCAGATAAATGAAAAGAATCTACGAAAAATAAAAGAATACGTCTCAGCCATGCTCCAAACAATTTCGCATCTCTCCGAAGAGAACGAGAACTTGAGGAAGAATCAGGGAGGCACGGCCAACCTGGACGATAAAATACGGAAGCTCGAAAACGTCATTCTCGGTGCAACGAACTCAATTCGTGAACTCAAAGGTGCACAAAAATCGAGCACGTATGCGGACAAACTAAAGGCACCGGCAATACCAAAACCGCCAGAGCGCTCCTCGACACCGGTTCGACACGTTGTAGCCATCTACCCGCGTGCTGGAAGCTCGATGAAGAGCAGTGACGCCACAAAGGAAACGCTTGTCACCAGTCTTGCGCCAGCCAAGGAGAAATTACAGATACGAGGCGTCAAGAAAATATCAAACAACGGCGTCCTCGTTGAAACAGCAACAAAAGAGGACATGGAACGAGTGCTTAAAAGTGACAACCTACAAGCTGCAGGGCTCGTCACCGGACTCCCTGCAAAGAAGAGACCCCGTGTTATAGTGTACGATGTCCCGAATGCCCTCAGTGAGAGTGAGTTCCTGACCTCCCTGCGCCAGCAAAACCTAAACACCTCTGCAAATGAAAAACCACACGACGCAGTCAGGATATCCCACAAAACAGGTAGCAGAAACCCAGAGACAGCAAACATCGTCCTTGAAGTATCGCCCAGGACAAGAGAATCCCTCCTGAAGCAAGATCGTGTCTACGTGGGATGGCATTCCCTCAGAGTACGTGACTACTTAACGGTGAGTCGATGTTACAAATGTCAATCATTCGGTCACGTATCAAAGCACTGCAGAGCAGCCAAGGAAGTCTGCGGTCACTGCGGTGGCGACGGACACGCGTTCAAAGACTGCCCAAAAAAGAACGAGAACCCCGTATGTATCAACTGTAGGCGCGCAATGAAACCATGCGACCACTCATCGCGATCCCCGGAATGCCCGGCTTATAAATTTGCATTATCCAATCTAATATCGAAAATAGATTATGGCGACTAAACCCAGAAATAGCAGATCTCCGGAAACAGTAAAAATTGCACAACTCAATGCTCAAAATTCAAGACTAGCTATAGACGACCTAAGAGTATCTATGACGGAAATGGGAATAGACGCAATAGCCCTTCAAGAGCCCTATAATTCAAACGGAGTAATCAGAGGCCTCGGACTAACTACGAAAGTAATCCTGGACACTAAAACCTTCACTAGCAGAGTAAAAAATATGAACCCCAAATCAGCCATAGCGGTCCGTAATCCGGAAATAAAATGTTTAAAACTCGAACATTTATGCTCCACACACTTCACATGCGTCGAAATAGTGCGGCTGCACACTCGATTTTACCTTATCAGCGCCTATATGCAGTACTCGGACCCGATACGCGACTACCTACAACAACTGGAAGGAATTTTAGAAGCGCTACACGGGAAAGAGGTAATTATATGCGTTGATGCAAACGCAACATCCACATCATGGCATAGATTAACAACATCCCACAGTGGAAGAACAGAACAAAGAGGTGAGGAACTAGACGAATTCATTGCACAGCACAGATTAATCATACTCAATAGAAATTGTAACGCGCCCACTTTTAACAACTTACATGGTCAATCTAACATAGACGTAACCATAGCCACTGCTGCAATAGCCAGTAAAGTTAGAAATTGGAGAGTACACCCTAATAAAATTAACAGCGATCATAGGCTAATTACATTCGAAATAGCATGCACAAACCAAAGAATCCTAACGACACAGAACAATAGATTCAACATGAAAAGGGCAGATTGGGACGCTTTCCGAGCGCACATAAGACAATCCTTAACTCGAATCACACAACAGCATGATGAAAGCACAATTGATGCGCAAATGAGATCGGAAAGCATAGACCAAATAATACTCAACGCAGGAAAAGCAACCATTCCCAGGAAGCGAATATTCAGCAAATCTGTGCCGTGGTGGAACCAAACCCTGCGTAACCTCAGGGAGAAGGTCTTCGAAGCCAGGCACAGGCTTCAACGAACCAGGGACGAAACGGCCAGGAAACGACTGCTCTCAGCATATAGAAAACTGAGGAACAAATACTCCGCTGAGATAAAGAAAGCAAAACAGGACAGCTGGGAAAAATTCGTTACAAGGGAGGGAAACAAGCAACCCTGGAGCATCATCTACAAACTACAGACGAAAAGACTTAAATTGGAAGCCGTCCAAAGCAACATTTGCATAAAAGGAACTCACACGAACACATGGGATGAGACAGCTAAAACTCTATTGAACGCACTGATACCAAACGATGACGAAGCAAATGAAACTGCCTGGCACCGAAACATACGAAACGACACGAGAGAAATCCAGGGAACTGCGGACAGCCCTCCCTTTGCAATAGATGAAATAGCCACAATAATCAAGAGTCTGAGCACAAGGAAAGCACCGGGGCACGACCTCATTGAGGTAAAAATGATTAAAGAAGCCTGGCCAGAAATGCAGTTAGACATCGTTGAAATGCTCAACGGTTGTCTTGCGCAAATGGTATTTCCCAGGCAATACAAGACCGCACTGATAAGGGTACTGCTGAAAGCGGACGACAAGGACAAAACTGATCCCAAGTCATACAGACCGATATCACTTCTCCCAGTAATGGGGAAAATCCTCGAGAGAGCAATAGCTGGACGCCTGAAACAATTAGTAAATAACCATGCCCGATCAGCTGAAAGACAGTATGGATTCCGCATAGGAAAGTCCACGGAAGATGCTATAATAGAGCTGCATAAAATAGTTGGAGAAACACGAGGCAAGTACGCGGTTGGCCTACTGTTCGACATTTCAGGGGCCTTCGACAACGTGTGGTGGCCAAGCATACTCCTGAACCTCAAGGATAGAGACTGTCCGAGGAATCTGTACGGACTAGTGCGAAGCTACCTGGAGGACAGGAGCGTGAACATCATAGGCGCCGAGAAATCAATGGAAAAGAACGTAACGAAGGGGTGCCCGCAGGGTTCGGTCCTGGGCCCCCTATTCTGGAATCTCATCTTTGATGAGGCTATCGAAATCACAGGGCGTAGCGGAGATGGTTCGATAGCTTTTGCTGACGATCTAATAGTAGTGGTTAGTGCCGACTCAAGGTCAGGCATAGAAACCAAAGCGAACGAAGTCACCAGGGAACTATCAGAGTGGTGTAAGAGGCAAAAGCTACAGCTATCCAAAACCAAGACAGAAATGATCCTGTTAAAAGGCTTCCTAGACATCAAAAGACCGCCAACCGTGAAAATAGGGGACAAGTCGCTAAAAATGAATTCGAAAGTCCGCTATCTAGGAATACACTTTGGAACCCGACTCAATGTAACACCACATGTAAACTATATAACGACAAAGACAAGGAACATCTTCTCCGGATTATTAAAACTCGCCAAAGCGCACTGGGGATTAAATACCAAAATAATCAGAATACTATATAAAGGCCTAGTGCTAGCCATTCTCTGCTATGCAGCGGCTGGCTGGGCGGGAAAGTTAAACCTACACCACCTTAGAAAACTTAGGAGCGCGCAGAGGCAACCCCTACTTGCCATAACGCGAGCGTACAGAACAACATCGAATAGTGCACTGACAGTCCTAGCAGGAGAACCACCAATACATCTTGTACTTCGAGAGAGAATAGCACACTACAATCTAAGGAAAAATCTTGAGTTCCAAATAGGGAACATGCACTATACACCGTCAAACCAGCCGATCACCGAAAATACAGCAGCTACGATTAAAAAACGAATACGAGAAGAAACGATAAAAACTTGGCAGTCAGAATGGGATTCAACAGAACGAGGAGGAGTAACAAGGGCATTCTTCAGGAACATAAACAAAAGGATGCAGCTTCTAAACACAGGAATAAGCCATAATGCCGCGCAAATCCTAACAGGGCACGGGAGAATAAAGAGCACGCTACACCGTCTCAAACTGTCGGAATCGGACCAATGCCGATGTGGTCAGCTAGACACGGTTGAGCACATCGTATACGAGTGTAAAGAGGACGATGCCGAAAGGAAAGAACTTCAGGAGAAAATAAGGGGAGAAGGTGTTGCGTGGCCCTGCACACTGGAAGAGTTGGCACAAGAAAGGACCCTAGGACACCTCTGCAAATTTGCGGAGGCTGTCATCAAGAAACGTGAAGAGATAGAAAGTAGACAATCCAACACCTAAACAAGCATGAAGAAGTCAGTGGTAGACGACGAACGGCAATGAACCCACCGCACAAGCAACGCGGGCGCCTCCCTTATAGGGAGGTGTTCCTGTGCGGTGGTTAAATCCCGGGCTTCGGCACGGGCCCGCACGAGGCCGAGCAGCTGCTGGTGACCCCGCCTCCCCGTGGCCCCCGCTGGACAACGTTTCGTCGGTAATCCCTCGGGATTCCCGACCAAACGGCTAAGTGGGTCACCTCCCGAAAGGGACGGTCTACTCCTCTGATGATGCTTAAATGCTGAAGAGGGGGTTATTCCAGGTCCGCCGTCCATAACATCCACGGACGTGACTCTTCGCAGTGGTTTACGCACCCCAACACCGCCGGGAATAGGCACACGCCTCTGCACGGCAGAGCAGGTGCAAGCATGCTTGCAGCCTTAGAAGCTCACTAAAAACGTAGAACAATAGTTGTCCCTATCTACTCCCCTCAGGGGCTGCAGACAGGATTGTTCCTTCTGCAGTACGGGTTTAGCACTCCCGAGGTGCCCGAGCTTTCATCACACCGTAGGCCTGTGGTCATGTTTCGCAGGAGCGGGGGTCTGGCCTTAACCGGCTGAACCGCGAGGGTGATAACCTCTATAAAAAGTCCTTAACCGAAAGCTGGGGACCATGGTGAATAGGCACTTCCCTTTCTCCTGCACTGGGAAGTGGACTGGTGAGTGCATCAGTCTCAAGTGGCCAACCTCCGGATACCTGGCGACCTCCGGTTGTATTTAGCCCTGCCTGGGTAATGGGGGCTCTACCTGGGTCGACCTCATTTCCCCCATACTCGTGGGACCAATTATGGAGTCTAAAACTAAAAACAAAAAACAAAAACGTATGAACAAAGAAACCAAAAAACCTGAAAGGATGACGGATTCCGAAACTGATGCGGAATTGGAAGTGATTGAATCACAACCGAGGGTGATGTTAACCCCGGTTAAGCAGCACAAAAGATCCAGCTCCACCTCGTCAGAAACAACAGACGAAGATACAAGACCCAAAACATCTGGGAAAAGTAAAAAGAAATGTATACCGGAAGTTGAGCCCGGTAATACAAGTTGCCCTGGCGGTGCCCTCTTCGAGGCAGTCGCCAGCGAAAGAAAGGAACTTGAGAAGTTCCTATTTGACGAGACGAACAAGGTGAACAGACCAGCAATTAAGTTCATCTTGGAGAAATGGTCTGCTCTGGAGTCTCGGCTCCAGAGCGCATTGGCGGAGAACGAGGTGTTAAAGGAGAAGTGCAAAAATGCGGATAAACCGCAGAATAAGTCCGTGACATATGCGCAGGCCGCTGCAACGCGGCGGCAACAGCAACGTCCGATTGGTTCGCAAGAACCGAAAAGGAATGTAACCAAGGAAAAGGGTGAGGTCTTGCTCATTAGACCGTCCAAAGAGGACAAAAGAAGCAATGACCAGCTGAAGACTGAGGTGTTTAAGAAGCTGGACAAGGTCCGGAAGACACTGAAGGTCAAAAGTGTAAGACAGATGCGAAAGCAGGGATTGGTGGTGGAGGTCCAAAGTAACAAGGATGTCGAAACCATCAAGAACTGCGATCTAAGCAAACTGGGTCTAGTTGTGGAGCGACCCAAAAAGCTCAACCCTTTTGTTATGGTCTACGATGTGGAAAAGGACTATAAGGAAGATGAGCTAAAAGAAGACTTAGTCAGGAAAAACTCTGACAATATTCCTGAGTCAGAAATCGAGGAGATGAAGGAATCAATAAGATTCGTTCACTCCTTTAAATGCAAAAGTGGTTCCAATTTAAACCGGATCGTCCAGGTACCGGCGAAGTTATATGCTAATTTGACTTCCGCAGGAAGAGCATTCCTGATGTGGAAGACATACAGAGTGAAAGAATACGTGAACATAACCAGATGCTATAAGTGTCATGGTTATGGTCACATTGCGAAGGTGTGCACTGCACCCGAGCAGTTATGTAGCGTGTGTGGTCGAAATGACCATTTAAGGAAAGATTGCACACGAAAGAAAGATCCGCAGTGCATAAATTGCGTCAGGGCCAAAAGAAAAGACGCAAAGCACGAGATCCACGACAAGGAATGCCCTGAGTACAGGAGATTCCTGGAGATGTATTACAGCCGAATAAAATGGGATTAAGAATCGCACAAATCAACGCACAGAGATCTGCGGCAGCAGCCGCCAATCTGGAGCTGCTGATGAGCGAAATGAAGATAGACATACTGTGTATACAGGAGCCCTTCTGTTATAAAGGAAAGGTAAGGGGATATAACTCCCCAAACCTGACCAAGATAGAACCTCAAAACTGCAGTTACTCATGGGTAGCTGCAGTAGTAAATAACCAAAAAGTAGAGGTTTTACTTAATGTCGGAAAACAAAGCGAACATATTATGTGCTTTAAAGTCATGACAGGTGGCACTGGGTTCCTGATTGTGAATCTGTATTGCCAGCCCTCGGCCTCCCTAAGGGGCTTTCTGGACAAATTGCAAAGTTTGATAAATGAGTTCTCGGCGGAGAAAGTTCTTATAATGATGGACTCCAATGCAAAGTCATCGCTGTGGTATGCAGAAGCCACTGACAAAAAAGGGACACAGCTTGAGGAATTTATCTCAGAAAATAATCTGATGGTGCTCAACAAACCAAACAACCCCCCGACGTACATAAGTACAAGGGGGCAATCAAATATCGATTTGACACTCTCCACGGAAAACTTCATACATAACGTTAAATCGTGGAGAGTGGACAATAGCTGCACCACGAGCGACCATAATCTGATTGTGGTCGAACTGGAGCAATGTAAGGGTACGATACAAAACTGGAGCACTGACTTTGGCTACAACACAAACAAAGCAGACTGGGAAAAATTCAGAAATATGATTGACGAAAACTTTAGTGATGACTTTGTGGAGCATGTCAATGCTCTACCGGCCGAAAAAGCCGTTAGAGCATTTAATAAGAAATTGGAGACTTGCTGCCAAAAAGCAATACCGAAAAGGAAGAGGGCGGACAGAACTGTTCCGTGGTGGAGCCAGGAACTCACAGACTTAAGGAAAAGGGTAACAGCAGCGAAGAAGCAGTTGTCACGGGCAAGGAAACTGCACCTCTTGGAGGTGACAGAGGGCTATGCGGAGACGTATAGGGCGCTCAGAAACCGCTATGTCATGACGATTAGAAAGCAAAAAAAAGGAAACCTGGCAGGAGTTTGTCAAAACGGAAGGAAACAAAGATCCGTGGGGCATTGTATACAAAATCGCCCGCGAGAAATTGAAAAAACCGACTTTCTGGACGGCAGTGAAGCTGCCAAATGGGCAAATGACATCTGACATTGAAGAGACGATGCAAGCCCTGCTCGCCAAGTGTGTTCCGAAAGTAGAGGAAACACTGGGCGAGCAGTCGGTGCAAACTAAAAGGAAGCTGGATTGCTACAGGAACCAGAACCTGGAGCAGCCTATAACGTTTGAGGAATTAAAAACCACAATGAAAACATTCAAAAACAACAAAGCTCCCGGCCCCGATAATTTCAAAATTGAAATTATAAAGGAGCTGTGGAGGTACCGACCATCAATCCTGTTGAGCTTGTACAACACCTGCTTCGCACAAAGAGAATTTCCAAAAGCATGGAAATTGGCAAACCTAAAAATAATATTGAAAGACGATAAAAGGGATAAGACGCTTCTAAACTCATATAGACCGATAGCCTTACTGTCGGCGGTCGGGAAAATATATGAGAAAATAATAGTCCAGAGAATTCAACAAACGTATAGGGAGCAAAATCTAGAAAGTTCCAGGCAATTCGGTTTCCGGAAAGGAAAAGGTGCTGATGACGCCTTCCTGAACATAAGGAGGGCAATTACAAATAACAATAAAAAGTACACGGTGGCGCTATTTGTTGACATAGAAGGAGCCTTTGACAACATCTGGTGGCCAGCCGTGCTAGCAAGAATCACAGATGCTAACTGTAGTACACACATAGTTAGCATCGTAAGAAAGTACTTCAAACACCGTAAGGTGTATATTCAAAATAAGTCGAAGAGGTATGATAGAAGGATGGAGAAAGGATGCCCGCAAGGGTCCATTTTAGGACCAGCGGCATGGGTGTGGTGCATGGATATTCTGCTGCACGAATTGGAGACAAGTATACCAGAGGAGCTGGTAGAGGTCACAGCTTATGCAGACGATCTCGCGTGTGTGATTAAGGGAAACTCCAGAGTCGAAATCACAACAAACGCATGCATGGCAATAGAAATAATAAACAAATGGTGCAAATTGCACCATCTAAGTATATCAGCTTCGAAAACCGTGGCAATGCTCGTAAAGGGCAACATGGACGAGAAGCACCTACCGACAATGAAAATAGACGGAAAAAACGTGAAATACGTTGACACCGTCAAGTATTTAGGAATAATAATTGACAAGAAGTTGACCTTCGTTGCTCACGCGAGGTATCTCAGAACCAAGATATCACAATTCATGTTCTCCATAAAAAGACTGGCTGCAGAAAAATGGGGAATAAAATCTGATATATTGAAAATATTGTATGGAGCGGTGGTGCTCCCCATAACCAAATACGGAGCGGTACTGTGGTATCAACAAGCAAACAAAACAATAGTTAAAAGAAACATCCTGGCGCTCCAAAGGATGATGTTACTGCTTGTCTCCAAGGCGTGCCGCACCACGTCAACGGCTGCTTTGCAAACAATACTTGGAGCGAAACCAATGGACCTAGAGATAGTCGAGGATGCATTGGTAAAGAGAATAAAAAGAAACATCAGCACAATATGGGAAACATACACCTACATAGAGAAAGAGCCAGAACAGGCCAAAGAACAGCTGATTACAGAAATTAAGAAAGTAAAGACACACATAACAGACACATGGCAAAGACGTTGGGAAACGGAAGTACACGGAAGGGAGACCTTCAAGTACATAAACAACGTGAGCTTCGTTCAAACCAATAATAAATGGTTCAGAATAAACAGGCATACAACGTACATAATCACAGGATACGGGCCAATAAACAGCACTCTACACAAAAGAGGGCTAGTTGAATCAAACATATGTCCATCCTGCAAAGCAGCTGTGGAAACGACTGAGCACATCCTCTTCGACTGCGCAGTATATGCAGAAATAAGATTAGAAAAAATGGAAAAATATAGGAACAACCAAAAGCGACTGATTGAAAATCAGGATGCGCTGCGCAAGTTCAACGAATACGCGAAAAACGTATTTGGAAAGAGGAAACGAGAAATAGAAAGAGAAAGTAGAGGGTCCGCCTCCTCGTGGCAGGGACGGGAAACGGCTGAGGAAATGTCAGCCGGCTAAGAGACCCAAAAGAAACACAATAGAAAGAGAAATAGAAGAAACGTTTGGTCAAATGAACAAAGAGTAAAATAGAATAGAAAAGATCGAGGCAGCAATGAGCCGAAGCTCGAGCTGCAAAAGAAAGAAGACCAAATGAAAAAAAAAAAAAAAAAAAAAAATGTCCCTATCTACTGGGGAGCGAAGGCTTCTGCAGGTTTTTCCTGAAATATGGATCAAAAACCTCGATGTAGCTGATGATTCACATTAAGTCCCACAAGCTGGGCGGTGTCTCTTCGGCGAAGTTGAGGATTTGCAGCGGTCAAATGAACCTCTCACCTCACCTCCCCGCGGTGCTCCCTGGGGCTCTGTAGATGAGATCTCGGTCTCTGATACAGAGTGCGAAAGAGTGAGTGGTCGATAGAGTCCCTCAGGGGTTCTTCGGAGCACGGGAGTAGCATCCCCGAGGTGCCCGAGCTCGCATCATACCGTAGGCCTGTGGTCATGTTTCGCAGGATCGGGGGTCTTGCCTTCATCGGCTGGTCCGCGAGGGTGATAACCTCTATAAAAAGTCCTTAACCGAAAGCTGGGGAGCGCGGCAAGTAGGCACTTCTTAGTCTATAGCACTGAGAAGTGGGCTGGTGAGTGCATCAGCCCTTAGTGGCCAACCTCCGGACACCTGGCGAACTCCGGTTGTATTAGCCTTGCCCGGGTAGTGGGGGCTCTGCCTGGGTCGACTTTCATTCCCCCGTACTCGTGGGACCAGATATGGAGTGTTCAAAAAATAAAAAACAAAACAAGTCGAGGAGGAGGAGGATAACAGAAAGTGATGACGAGAACATCACTAAAAAGTATGAGTCGGAACCAAGGGTTGTTCTAACACCCGTAAAAGAAAAGAGCAGAGATAGTTCGGGTTGCTCGTCGTCTGACGACGAAGCTCCGAAACGAAACGCTGCTAAAGGAAAGAAAATGTCCAAAAGATCAGTTGGAGCGTACATGGACAAGTCTAAGTTTCCTGAAGACGCCTCCTTGGAGGCTGTTGCTCAGGAAAGGAAAGAGCTTGAGAGATTCCTCTTTGAGGAATCGAACAAAATAAATAGACCTGCCATCAAGTTCATTTTGGAGAAGTGGGCGTCCATGGAGGCCCGTCTACAAAATGTCTTGGTGGAGAATAAGATCTTGAAAGAAGGTGCGAAAAACGTGGGAAAGCTGCAGCCTGAGGCTCCCACATACGCACAGGCCGCGGCTATGCGAACGCATGCACCGCGCCCTTCTGGGCCGAGCACGGCGGCTCCAGAAAAAAGGATTCTCCCCCCAAAGGAGAAATGTGAAGTTGTCCTCATAAAACCAGAAAAAGAGGACAAAAGAAATAATGAGGAAATAAAAGCCGCAGTGCTTAAAGGACTGAGTAAAGTTCGAAAGAACTTAAAGGTACGAAGCATACGGCAAATGAGGAAACAGGGTCTGGTGGTCGAAGTGATGACCCAAAGGGACGTAGAAGTCATCGAATCCTGCGACCTCAGGAAAATCGGCTTTGTGATGGAGCGGCCGAAAAAGATCGACCCGTCTGCCATAATTTATGGCGTGGAGCGGGAATATAAGGAGGAGGATCTGAAAGAGGATCTGGTTAAAAAGAACCTCGATATTAGTTCCGAATCCGAAGCTGAAGAGGCAAAAAAGTTAATAAAGTTTGTCCACAGCTTTAAGGCGAAGGATGAAAGGCGTGTTAACTGGATAATCCAGTTACCGCCTAAATACCACAAGGCTCTAACCAGTAAGGGACGAGCGTTTCTTATGTGGAGATCCTACGGGATCCGAAATTACGTAAATGTTACCAAATGTTACAAGTGCCACGGATATGGGCACATCGCAAAGGCCTGCAGTTCGCAGAGCCAATTATGCAGTTTCTGCGGCAGCGATGACCATCTAAGGAAGGACTGCCGCAGAAAAGAGAGCCCAGTGTGCATAAACTGCACAAGGGCGAAACGAAAGGAAACAGGGCACGTGGTGCATGATCAAAAATGCCCTGAGTACATGCGACATTTAGACCTCTACCTTAATCGCATTAAATGCGAATAAAGTTAGGGCAAATAAATGCGCAACGATCCGCAGCAGCTGCCACGAATCTAGAAAACATCATGCGGGAAAAGGAGCTCGACATGTTATGCCTGCAGGAGCCCTTTTCCCATAAAGGAAGAGTGAGGGGATACAACTCCCCGAACTTGGCAAAGATCGAGCCACACACCAGTGGACGTCCGTGGGTAGCTGCTGTGATTAACAGAGAGAGCACCGAAGTTCTGCTGAACGTCGGAGATGAAAGTGAGCACGTCATGTGCTTTAGGGTCATAGCTGGAGACCTCGAGTTTATTGTTATAAATGTGTACTGCCAGCATTCGGAGCCGATAGAGCGGTTCCTGGGCCAGATGGAAAGTCTGCTCAGCTGCTTTTCTGCTGAGAAGGTACTCATCACAATGGATGCTAACGCCAAGTCTGAAGCGTGGTATTCAGGGACAACAGATGAAAAGGGCACCCTTGTAGAGGAATTCATGTTAGGGAATAACCTAACGCTGTTGAACAGATCTAATAATCCGCCCACATACATGAGTGCAAGCGGGCAGTCTAACATTGACCTAACGCTTGTCACTCCAAACCTCATAAAACACGTCACAGATTGGAAGGTTGATTGCTCGTGCACTACAAGTGACCACAACCTTATTGTAATAGAACTACAAGGGGAGTCCAAAAGCAATAGAATCTGGAATCGAACTCTTGGGTATAACACCAAGAGAGCGAACTGGCAAAAGTTCAGGGAGCTAGCGATTCAGAAATTTGACGAGAATACTATTGGATTGTTGAGCACACTCCCCGCGGACCAGGCGGTCAGGGTGTTCAACAAAACTCTTGAAAGCTGCTGCGAAGCGGCAATACCGAAAAGGAAACAGGCAAACAGAATGGTACCTTGGTGGAATGAGCAGCTGGCAGATTTGAGGAAAAGAGCCACGCTTGCAAAGAAGCAGCTCCTGAGGGCAAGGCGGCTCCAGCTTGATGATTTGATAAATAAATACGCAGACACATACAGGACACTGAGGAACAGCTATGTCTCAAAGATTAAGAGGTGCAAAAAAGAGACGTGGCAGAACTTCGTCCAAGTAGAGGGGAATAAAGACCCATGGGGCATACCGTACAAAATCGTACGGGAGAAGTTTCAAAAACCATCCTTATGGACGGCCCTGAAACTGCCGAATGGGCAGAGAACGATGAGCATTGGCGCCACCATCGAGGCTCTACTCGAAAAATGCGTGCCGGCAGCAAATGCTGGCACGCGTGGGGATGGGGACCTGATGCTGGAGCAAGAGCTCCGAAACTACAGAAACGCAAACACAGAAAATCAAATTAAAGTCGAGGAAATAAACTCCGCAATAAACGCATTCAAAAACAATAAAGCCCCAGGTCCTGACAACTTCAAAATAGAGGTTGTCAAGGAACTGTGGAAAATCCAACCAATGGTAATCCAAAACCTATACAACAATTGCTTCAGACAGGAATACTTCCCCAAACTATGGAAGGAGTCGAGTCTGATAGTGGTGCCTAAAGACGAGCAGAGAGACAGGACTCTATTAAACTCGTACAGGCCGATCGCATTACTGTCCGTAGTCGGTAAAATATATGAGAAAATAATTGTCCAAAGGCTGCAACACGCATACCAAGAACAAGGCCTTGAGAGCCCGGACCAGTTCGGGTTCAGAAAGGGAAAAGGCGTTGATGATGCTTTTATACAACTAAGGAGAGCAGTAAAGCACAGCGACAAGAAGTACGTTATAGTACTTTTTGTAGACATAGAAGGGGCCTTCGATAACATCTGGTGGCCCGCTGTGCTGGCTAGAATAGCGAAAGCCAAATGCAGCTCCCACATCATCAACGTCATAAAGAGTTACTTCAGACACCGAAAAGTAACAATAGAGTGCATGTCCACAAGATACACTAGGAAAATGCAAAAGGGATGCCCACAGGGATCCATAATGGGCCCAGCAGCGTGGGCCTGGTGTATGGACGCTCTTCTGAACAAAATGCAGGAAGAGCTGTCCGAATTCTTCGTTGAAACTATTGCATACGCGGATGACCTGGCGTGCGTGATAGGGGGAGACTCGAGGTCATCCCTCGAGACTTCGGCAAACAAAGTAATAGAAATGATAAACAGATGGTGCAATCAGCACAAATTGAATATATCTGCTCCCAAGACGGTTGCAATGATCGTCAAGGGGAAAATGGACGAACACAGACTCCCCAGAGTCAAAATACACAACAGGAACATAAAATACGTTGAGCAACACAAATATCTAGGAGTGATAGTGGACCGAAGGTTCACCTTTGTTGCGCACGCGAGGTATCTGAGGAGCAAGGTAACAAGACTTGTGATGGCAATAAAACGAATATCAGCAGAAAACTGGGGCATAAAAGTGGACATGCTCAAAATAATATACGGAGCGGTAGCGCTACCAATTGTCAGGTATGGATCTGTGTTGTGGTTTGATGCGACAAGCAAAACAATGGTCAAAAGGAATCTCCTGGCGCTCCAGAGGGCTCTGCTACTGCTGGTGTCAAGATCCTGCCGGACCACATCGACGGCAGCAATGCAAGTGGTAGTTGGTGTCAAGCCAATGCACTTGGAAATTGTGGAGGAGGCCCTGCTAAAAAGGGCAAAGAGGAATCTGACGACAACCTGGGACTCATACGAGCACAGGGAAAAAGAAACTGAGCAACACCAACGAAGGCTCAAGGAAGAAATGGAAAAAATAAAAACTTATATCACAGGCAAGTGGCAGACCCAATGGGAGTCAGAGGAGCACGGTAGGGAAACCTACAAGTATATAAAAGACGTTACATTCGCAAGCAACAACAAGAAGTGGTTCAAACCAAACAAGGAAACGACGTACCTAATTACTGGCTACGGACCGATAAATAGCACACTGCACAGGAGAAGGCTCGTCGATTCAAGCACATGCCCAATGTGTGAGGAATCGGACGAAACGCCGGAACACATAATCTTTGACTGCGAGGCGTACGCAGGGGTAAGATACCCTGAAATAGAGTCCTATAGACATGAAAGAAAGAGCATGATTAAGGATGAAAGAGCGCTAGTAAAATTCAACGAACTAGCTAAAGATATTTTCAGAATAAGACGGCAAAGAAGAAGGAGGGAAAGTAGAGGGTCCGCCTCCACGTGGCAGGGACGGGCAACGTCCGAACAAGATTCGGACGGCTAAGAGACCCAACAAAGTAACAAACCAAGAGCCTCTGAAAGAGGAAAAGAGAAAGCACAAACCTCTGCGAGAGAGGAAATACATAAGGTCATAAAATGATAAATCAGAAAGGAAGATGAAATCAACAACATAAGAAAATAGGCAGCAATGAGTTGACGCTCGAGCTGCAGAATAATAATGACCGAATGAAAAAAAAAAAAAAAAAAAATGTCCCTATCTACTGGGGAGCGAAGGCTTCTGCAGGTTTTTCCTGAAATATGGATCAAAAACCTCGATGTAGCTGATGATTCACATTAAGTCCCACAAGCTGGGCGGTGTCTCTTCGGCGAAGTTGAGGATTTGCAGCGGTCAAATGAACCTCTCACCTCACCTCCCCGCGGTGCTCCCTGGGGCTCTGTAGATGAGATCTCGGTCTCTGATACAGAGTGCGAAAGAGTGAGTGGTCGATTGAGTCCCTCAGGGGCTCTTCGGAGCACGGGATTGGCGACCCCGAGGTGCCCGAGCAACATTGCACGGAACACGCGCAGGCTGTGCACGTCAAGGTGCGCAGCATTCCGTGCAACTACCAGCTACGGCTGAGAGTGCAAGAGACCATGGGTTCTCCATGGTGCTAGTCACCCCAGGGGCCTACGGGCACGGGACTTAGCAATCCCGGGGTATCCCGAGCCGGATCGTGCAAATTCGCGTGTACCAGAACACGGCTGGTATCTTGCACGAGCTCTCCAATGGACACGCTAGAGACCGAGCGCAAGCTGGTGACCCCGCCTCCTCGCGGCCCCCGCTGGTAACGTTTCGTCACGGAAGGACCTTCGGGAAATTCCTGGCGAAACGGCTAAGTGGGTCACTTCCCGTACGGGACGGTCTACTCCTCTGATGATACTTAAGTGTTGAAGGGGGGGTTTTTCCATGCACCGCCGTCCGTACCAGCAATGGACGTGACTCTTGGCTGGTTTGCGCACCCCAACACCGCCGGGAATAGGCACACGCCTCGGCACGGCAGAGCAGGAGCAAGCTCGCTTGCGGCCTCATCACGCTCATCCAAATGTAGAACAATAGTTGTCCCTATCTACTCCCCTCAGGGGCTGCAGACAGGATTGTTCCTTCTGCAGTACGGGTTTAGCACTCCCGAGGTGCCCGAGCTTTCATCACACCGTAGGCCTGTGGTCATGTTTCGCAGGAGCGGGGGTCTGGCCTTAACCGGCTGAACCGCGAGGGTGATAACCTCTATAAAAAGTCCTTAACCGAAAGCTGGGGACCATGGTGAATAGGCACTTCCCTTTCTCCTGCACTGGGAAGTGGACTGGTGAGTGCATCAGTCTCAAGTGGCCAACCTCCGGATACCTGGCGACCTCCGGTTGTATTTAGCCCTGCCTGGGTAATGGGGGCTCTACCTGGGTCGACCTCATTTCCCCCATACTCGTGGGACCAATTATGGAGTCTAAAACTAAAAACAAAAAACAAAAACGTATGAACAAAGAAACCAAAAAACCTGAAAGGATGACGGATTCCGAAACTGATGCGGAATTGGAAGTGATTGAATCACAACCGAGGGTGATGTTAACCCCGGTTAAGCAGCACAAAAGATCCAGCTCCACCTCGTCAGAAACAACAGACGAAGATACAAGACCCAAAACATCTGGGAAAAGTAAAAAGAAATGTATACCGGAAGTTGAGCCCGGTAATACAAGTTGCCCTGGCGGTGCCCTCTTCGAGGCAGTCGCCAGCGAAAGAAAGGAACTTGAGAAGTTCCTATTTGACGAGACGAACAAGGTGAACAGACCAGCAATTAAGTTCATCTTGGAGAAATGGTCTGCTCTGGAGTCTCGGCTCCAGAGCGCATTGGCGGAGAACGAGGTATTAAAGGAGAAGTGCAAAAATGCGGATAAACCGCAGAATAAGTCCGTGACATATGCGCAGGCCGCTGCAACGCGGCGGCAACAGCAACGTCCGATTGGTTCGCAAGAACCGAAAAGGAATGTAACTAAGGAAAAGGGTGAGGTCTTGCTCATTAGACCGTCCAAAGAGGACAAAAGAAGCAATGACCAGCTGAAGACTGAGGTGTTTAAGAAGCTGGACAAGGTCCGGAAGACACTGAAGGTCAAAAGTGTAAGACAGATGCGAAAGCAGGGATTGGTGGTGGAGGTCCAAAGTAACAAGGATGTCGAAACCATCAAGAACTGCGATCTAAGCAAACTGGGTTTAGTTGTGGAGCGACCCAAAAAGCTCAACCCTTTTATTATGGTCTACGATGTGGAAAAGGACTATAAGGAAGATGAGCTAAAAGAAGACTTAGTCAGGAAAAACTCTGACAATATTCCTGAGTCAGAAATCGAGGAGATGAAGGAATCAATAAGATTCGTTCACTCCTTTAAATGCAAAAGTGGTTCCAATTTAAACCGGATCGTCCAGGTACCGGCGAAGTTATATGCTAATTTGACTTCCGCAGGAAGAGCATTCCTGATGTGGAAGACATACAGAGTGAAAGAATACGTGAACATAACCAGATGCTATAAGTGTCATGGTTATGGTCACATTGCGAAGGTGTGCACTGCACCCGAGCAGTTATGTAGCGTGTGTGGTCGAAATGACCATTTAAGGAAAGACTGCACACGAAAGAAAGATCCGCAGTGCATAAATTGCGTCAGGGCCAAAAGAAAAGACGCAAAGCACGAGATCCACGACAAGGAATGCCCTGAGTACAGGAGATTCCTGGAGATGTATTACAGCCGAATAAAATGGGATTAAGAATCGCACAAATCAACGCACAGAGATCTGCGGCAGCAGCCGCCAATCTGGAGCTGCTGATGAGCGAAATGAAGATAGACATACTGTGTATACAGGAGCCCTTCTGTTATAAAGGAAAGGTAAGGGGATATAACTCCCCAAACCTGACCAAGATAGAACCTCAAAACTGCAGTTACTCATGGGTAGCTGCAGTAGTAAATAACCAAAAAGTAGAGGTTTTACTTAATGTCGGAAAACAAAGCGAACATATTATGTGCTTTAAAGTCATGACAGGTGGCACTGGGTTCCTGATTGTGAATCTGTATTGCCAGCCCTCGGCCTCCCTAAGGGGCTTTCTGGACAAATTGCAAAGTTTGATAAATGAGTTCTCGGCGGAGAAAGTTCTTATAATGATGGACTCCAATGCAAAGTCATCGCTGTGGTATGCAGAAGCCACTGACAAAAAAGGGACACAGCTTGAGGAATTTATCTCAGAAAATAATCTGATGGTGCTCAACAAACCAAACAACCCCCCGACGTACATAAGTACAAGGGGGCAATCAAATATCGATTTGACACTCTCCACGGAAAACTTCATACATAACGTTAAATCGTGGAGAGTGGACAATAGCTGCACCACGAGCGACCATAATCTGATTATGGTCGAACTGGAGCAATGTAAGGGTACGATACAAAACTGGAGCACTGACTTTGGCTACAACACAAACAAAGCAGACTGGGAAAAATTCAGAAATATGATTGACGAAAACTTTAGTGATGACTTTGTGGAGCATGTCAATGCTCTACCGGCCGAAAAAGCCGTTAGAGCATTTAATAAGAAATTGGAGACTTGCTGCCAAAAAGCAATACCGAAAAGGAAGAGGGCGGACAGAACTGTTCCGTGGTGGAGCCAGGAACTCACAGACTTAAGGAAAAGGGTAACAGCAGCGAAGAAGCAATTGTCACGGGCAAGGAAACTGCACCTCTTGGAGGTGACAGAGGGCTATGCGGAGACGTATAGGGCGCTCAGAAACCGCTATGTCATGACGATTAGAAAGCAAAAAAAGGAAACCTGGCAGGAGTTTGTCAAAACGGAAGGAAACAAAGATCCGTGGGGCATTGTATACAAAATCGCCCGCGAGAAATTGAAAAAACCGACTTTCTGGACGGCAGTGAAGCTGCCAAATGGGCAAATGACATCTGACATTGAAGAGACAATGCAAGCCCTGCTCGCCAAGTGTGTTCCGAAAGTAGAGGAAACACTGGGCGAGCAGTCGGTGCAAACTAAAAGGAAGCTGGATTGCTACAGGAACCAGAACCTGGAGCAGCCTATAACGTTTGAGGAATTAAAAACCACAATGAAAACATTCAAAAACAACAAAGCTCCCGGCCCCGATAATTTCAAAATTGAAATTATAAAGGAGCTGTGGAGGTACCGACCATCAATCCTGTTGAGCTTGTACAACACCTGCTTCGCACAAAGAGAATTTCCAAAAGCATGGAAATTGGCAAACCTAAAAATAATATTGAAAGACGATAAAAGGGATAAGACGCTTCTAAACTCATATAGACCGATAGCCTTACTGTCGGCGGTCGGGAAAATATATGAGAAAATAATAGTCCAGAGAATTCAACAAACGTATAGGGAGCAAAATCTAGAAAGTTCCAGGCAATTCGGTTTCCGGAAAGGAAAAGGTGCTGATGACGCCTTCCTGAACATAAGGAGGGCAATTACAAATAACAATAAAAAGTACACGGTGGCGCTATTTGTTGACATAGAAGGAGCCTTTGACAACATCTGGTGGCCAGCCGTGCTAGCAAGAATCACAGATGCTAACTGTAGTACACACATAGTTAGCATCGTAAGAAAGTACTTCAAACACCGTAAGGTGTATATTCAAAATAAGTCGAAGAGGTATGATAGAAGGATGGAGAAAGGATGCCCGCAAGGGTCCATTTTAGGACCAGCGGCATGGGTGTGGTGCATGGATATTCTGCTGCACGAATTGGAGACAAGTATACCAGAGGAGCTGGTAGAGGTCACAGCTTATGCAGACGATCTCGCGTGTGTGATTAAGGGAAACTCCAGAGTCGAAATCACAACAAACGCATGCATGGCAATAGAAATAATAAACAAATGGTGCAAATTGCACCATCTAAGTATATCAGCTTCGAAAACCGTGGCAATGCTCGTAAAGGGCAACATGGACGAGAAGCACCTACCGACAATGAAAATAGACGGAAAAAACGTGAAATACGTTGACACCGTCAAGTATTTAGGAATAATAATTGACAAGAAGTTGACCTTCGTTGCTCACGCGAGGTATCTCAGAACCAAGATATCACAATTCATGTTCTCCATAAAAAGACTGGCTGCAGAAAAATGGGGAATAAAATCTGATATATTGAAAATATTGTATGGAGCGGTGGTGCTCCCCATAACCAAATACGGAGCGGTACTGTGGTACCAACAAGCAAACAAAACAATAGTTAAAAGAAACATCCTGGCGCTCCAAAGGATGATGTTACTGCTTGTCTCCAAGGCGTGCCGCACCACGTCAACGGCTGCTTTGCAAACAATACTTGGAGCGAAACCAATGGACCTAGAGATAGTCGAGGATGCATTGGTAAAGAGAATAAAAAGAAACATCAGCACAATATGGGAAACATACACCTACATAGAGAAAGAGCCAGAACAGGCCAAAGAACAGCTGATTACAGAAATTAAGAAAGTAAAGACACACATAACAGACACATGGCAAAGACGTTGGGAAACGGAAGTACACGGAAGGGAGACCTTCAAGTACATAAACAACGTGAGCTTCGTTCAAACCAATAATAAATGGTTCAGAATAAACAGGCATACAACGTACATAATCACAGGATACGGGCCAATAAACAGCACTCTACACAAAAGAGGGCTAGTTGAATCAAACATATGTCCATCCTGCAAAGCAGCTGTGGAAACGACTGAGCACATCCTCTTCGACTGCGCAGTATATGCAGAAATAAGATTAGAAGAAATGGAAAAATATAGGAACAACCAAAAGCGACTGATTGAAAATCAGGATGCGCTGCGCAAGTTCAACGAATACGCGAAAAACGTATTTGGAAAGAGGAAACGAGAAATAGAAAGAGAAAGTAGAGGGTCCGCCTCCTCGTGGCAGGGACGGGAAACGGCTGAGGAAATGTCAGCCGGCTAAGAGACCCAAAAGAAACACAATAGAAAGAGAAATAGAAGAAACGTTTGGTCAAATGAACAAAGAGTAAAATAGAATAGAAAAGATCGAGGCAGCAATGAGCCGAAGCTCGAGCTGCAAAAGAAAGAAGACCAAATGAAAAAAAAAAAAAAAAAAAATGTCCCTATCTACTGGGGAGCGAAGGCTTCTGCAGGTTTTTCCTGAAATATGGATCAAAAACCTCGATGTAGCTGATGATTCACATTAAGTCCCACAAGCTGGGCGGTGTCTCTTCGGCGAAGTTGAGGATTTGCAGCGGTCAAATGAACCTCTCACCTCACCTCCCCGCGGTGCTCCCTGGGGCTCTGTAGATGAGATCTCGGTCTCTGATACAGAGTGCGAAAGAGTGAGTGGTCGATTGAGTCCCTCAGGGGCTCTTCGGAGCACGGGATTGGCGACCCCGAGGTGCCCGAGCAACATTGCACGGAACACGCGCAGGCTGTGCACGTCAAGGTGCGCAGCATTCCGTGCAACTACCAGCTACGGCTGAGAGTGCAAGAGACCATGGGTTCTCCATGGTGCTAGTCACCCCAGGGGCCTACGGGCACGGGACTTAGCAATCCCGGGGTATCCCGAGCCGGATCGTGCAAATTCGCGTGTACCAGAACACGGCTGGTATCTTGCACGAGCTCTCCAATGGACACGCTAGAGACCGAGCGCAAGCTGGTGACCCCGCCTCCTCGCGGCCCCCGCTGGTAACGTTTCGTCACGGAAGGACCTTCGGGAAATTCCTGGCGAAACGGCTAAGTGGGTCACTTCCCGTACGGGACGGTCTACTCCTCTGATGATACTTAAGTGTTGAAGGGGGGGTTTTTCCATGCACCGCCGTCCATAACATCCACGGACGTGACTCTTGGCTGGTTTGCGCACCCCAACACCGCCGGGAATAGGCTCACGCCTCGGCACGGCAGAGCAGGAGCAAGCTTGCTTGCGGCCTCATCACGCTCATCCAAATGTAGAACAATAGTTGTCCCTATCTACTCCCCCCAGGGGCTGCAGGTACTGCAGTACGGGCTTAGCAACCCCGGGGTACCCGAGCTCATATACCGAGACCCTGGTTGGGGGTGCAAGCGCCCCGAATGGGAAGCAGAGTGATCTGCGAGGGGTATGACCGGTATGGCCCTGCATACACCGGTACCGAGGGGGCTGGCTTAGCCCACGGAGGGTTTTACCCTCCGGCCAGCCTTTGGGTTGGACTCTCGGGGGCAGTGGTTCAAGCCCACATCGCGGGCTAGAGTCCGTAGACTCGGCGGGTGAAGCTGCGTCAATTACAGCTCGGGTACCGTCCTGCATAGACGGTAGGGATATAGAAAGGTCCCGAGCCCGACCAAGGTAGTCTTAGAGCTTGCACTCGAGGGCTAATTGGTAGTTATTGTGTACCCGGTACACTTTAACGCGTTGATCGAGCGTATCTCGATCCCGCGCCCATGGGGGCCGTGTCTGATAGGGCTTAATGCTAGGTGCAGGCACGTAAAATCATTCTCAAGGGTTGTTACTAGTGTGTGGGGAGCGAAGGCTTCTGCAGGTTTTTCCTGAAATATGGATCAAAAACCTCGATGTAGCTGATGATTCACATTAAGTCCCACAAGCTGGGCGGTGTCTCTTCGGCGAAGTTGAGGATTTGCAGCGGTCAAATGAACCTCTCACCTCACCTCCCCGCGGTGCTCCCTGGGGCTCTGTAGATGAGATCTCGGTCTCTGATACAGAGTGCGAAAGAGTGAGTGGTCGATTGAGTCCCTCAGGGGCTCTTCGGAGCACGGGATTGGCGACCCCGAGGTGCCCGAGCAACATTGCACGGAACACGCGCAGGCTGTGCACGTCAAGGTGCGCAGCATTCCGTGCAACTACCAGCTACGGCTGAGAGTGCAAGAGACCATGGGTTCTCCATGGTGCTAGTCACCCCAGGGGCCTACGGGCACGGGACTTAGCAATCCCGGGGTATCCCGAGCCGGATCGTGCAAATTCGCGTGTACCAGAACACGGCTGGTATCTTGCACGAGCTCTCCAATGGACACGCTAGAGACCGAGCGCAAGCTGGTGACCCCGCCTCCTCGCGGCCCCCGCTGGTAACGTTTCGTCACGGAAGGACCTTCGGGAAATTCCTGGCGAAACGGCTAAGTGGGTCACTTCCCGTACGGGACGGTCTACTCCTCTGATGATACTTAAGTGTTGAAGGGGGGGTTTTTCCATGCACCGCCGTCCGTACCAGCAATGGACGTGACTCTTGGCTGGTTTGCGCACCCCAACACCGCCGGGAATAGGCACACGCCTCGGCACGGCAGAGCAGGAGCAAGCTCGCTTGCGGCCTCATCACGCTCATCCAAATGTAGAACAATAGTTGTTACTAGTATGCCCCCCTCAGGGGCTGCAGACAGGATTGTTCCTTCTGCAGTACGGGTTTAGCACTCCCGAGGTGCCCGAGCTTTCATCACACCGTAGGCCTGTGGTCATGTTTCGCAGGAGCGGGGGTCTGGCCTTAACCGGCTGAACCGCGAGGGTGATAACCTCTATAAAAAGTCCTTAACCGAAAGCTGGGGACCATGGTGAATAGGCACTTCCCTTTCCCTTGCACTGGGAAGTGGGCTGGTGGGTGCATCAGTCTTTAGTGGCCAACCTCCGGATACCTGGCGACCTCCGGTTGTATCAGCCTTGCCCGGGTAGTGGGGGCTCTGCCCGGGTTGACCTTATTTCCCGCCGTACTCGTGGGACTAGTTATGGAGAAATATGAAAAACAAAAAACAAAACAAAACAAGAAGGACATTAAAAAGTCTAGAAGGATTGACGGACACGAACCGGAAAGTGAGGTTGTGATAACGGAACCGAGGGTCATGCTGACCCCGGTCAAGAGACACAATAGGGCCAGCTCTTCATCGTCTACAACATCTGACGATGAAGATTGCCCCAGACCATCTGGGAAGGCCATCAAGCGCAGACACATTCCTGACGATAATGTTGAGAATGCAGAAAACCCTGAATGCTCATTTCTGGAGGCAGTCTCCAGGGAAAGGAAAGACCTCGAAAGGTTCCTTTTCGAAGAAACTAACAAAGTGAACAGACCGGCTATACGTTTCATTCTTGAGAAATGGTCTGCTATGGAGTCTCGACTCCAAAGCGCATTAATCGAGAATGAGATATTAAAAGAGAAATGCAAGGCGGTTAAACCGCAAAATGTAATTGGAACGTATGCGCAAGCCGCCGCCATGCGGAGGCATGAGCAGCGCCCCCCGGGTTCGCAAGAACCGAAAAGGAATGTAACTAAGGAAAAGGGTGAGGTCTTGCTCATTAGACCGTCCAAAGAGGACAAAAGAAGCAATGACCAGCTGAAGACTGAGGTGTTTAAGAAGCTGGACAAGGTCCGGAAGACACTGAAGGTCAAAAGTGTAAGACAGATGCGAAAGCAGGGATTGGTGGTGGAGGTCCAAAGTAACAAGGATGTCGAAACCATCAAGAACTGCGATCTAAGCAAACTGGGTTTAGTTGTGGAGCGACCCAAAAAGCTCAACCCTTTTGTTATGGTCTACGATGTGGAAAAGGACTATAAGGAAGATGAGCTAAAAGAAGACTTAGTCAGGAAAAACTCTGACAATATTCCTGAGTCAGAAATCGAGGAGATGAAGGAATCAATAAGATTCGTTCACTCCTTTAAATGCAAAAGTGGTTTCAATTTAAACCGGATCGTCCAGGTACCGGCGAAGTTATATGCTAATTTGACTTCCGCAGGAAGAGCATTCCTGATGTGGAAGACATACAGAGTGAAAGAATACGTGAACATAACCAGATGCTATAAGTGTCATGGTTATGGTCACATTGCGAAGGTGTGCACTGCACCCGAGCAGTTATGTAGCGTGTGTGGTCGAAATGACCATTTAAGGAAAGACTGCACACGAAAGAAAGATCCGCAGTGCATAAATTGCGTCAGGGCCAAAAGAAAAGACGCAAAGCACGAGATCCACGACAAGGAATGCCCTGAGTACAGGAGATTCCTGGAGATGTATTACAGCCGAATAAAATGGGATTAAGAATCGCACAAATCAACGCACAGAGATCTGCGGCAGCAGCCGCCAATCTGGAGCTGCTGATGAGCGAAATGAAGATAGACATACTGTGTATACAGGAGCCCTTCTGTTATAAAGGAAAGGTAAGGGGATATAACTCCCCAAACCTGACCAAGATAGAACCTCAAAACTGCAGTTACTCATGGGTAGCTGCAGTAGTAAATAACCAAAAAGTAGAGGTTTTACTTAATGTCGGAAAACAAAGCGAACATATTATGTGCTTTAAAGTCATGACAGGTGGCACTGGGTTCCTGATTGTGAATCTGTATTGCCAGCCCTCGGCCTCCCTAAGGGGCTTTCTGGACAAATTGCAAAGTTTGATAAATGAGTTCTCGGCGGAGAAAGTTCTTATAATGATGGACTCCAATGCAAAGTCATCGCTGTGGTATGCAGAAGCCACTGACAAAAAAGGGACACAGCTTGAGGAATTTATCTCAGAAAATAATCTGATGGTGCTCAACAAACCAAACAACCCCCCGACGTACATAAGTACAAGGGGGCAATCAAATATCGATTTGACACTCTCCACGGAAAACTTCATACATAACGTTAAATCGTGGAGAGTGGACAATAGCTGCACCACGAGCGACCATAATCTGATTATGGTCGAACTGGAGCAATGTAAGGGTACGATACAAAACTGGAGCACTGACTTTGGCTACAACACAAACAAAGCAGACTGGGAAAAATTCAGAAATATGATTGACGAAAACTTTAGTGATGACTTTGTGGAGCATGTCAATGCTCTACCGGCCGAAAAAGCCGTTAGAGCATTTAATAAGAAATTGGAGACTTGCTGCCAAAAAGCAATACCGAAAAGGAAGAGGGCGGACAGAACTGTTCCGTGGTGGAGCCAGGAACTCACAGACTTAAGGAAAAGGGTAACAGCAGCGAAGAAGCAATTGTCACGGGCAAGGAAACTGCACCTCTTGGAGGTGACAGAGGGCTATGCGGAGACGTATAGGGCGCTCAGAAACCGCTATGTCATGACGATTAGAAAGCAAAAAAAGGAAACCTGGCAGGAGTTTGTCAAAACGGAAGGAAACAAAGATCCGTGGGGCATTGTATACAAAATCGCCCGCGAGAAATTGAAAAAACCGACTTTCTGGACGGCAGTGAAGCTGCCAAATGGGCAAATGACATTGAAGAGACAATGCAAGCCCTGCTCGCCAAGTGTGTTCCGAAAGTAGAGGAAACACTGGGCGAGCAGTCGGTGCAAACTAAAAGGAAGCTGGATTGCTACAGGAACCAGAACCTGGAGCAGCCTATAACGTTTGAGGAATTAAAAACCACAATGAAAACATTCAAAAACAACAAAGCTCCCGGCCCCGATAATTTCAAAATTGAAATTATAAAGGAGCTGTGGAGGTACCGACCATCAATCCTGTTGAGCTTGTACAACACCTGCTTCGCACAAAGAGAATTTCCAAAAGCATGGAAATTGGCAAACCTAAAAATAATATTGAAAGACGATAAAAGGGATAAGACGCTTCTAAACTCATATAGACCGATAGCCTTACTGTCGGCGGTCGGGAAAATATATGAGAAAATAATAGTCCAGAGAATTCAACAAACGTATAGGGAGCAAAATCTAGAAAGTTCCAGGCAATTCGGTTTCCGGAAAGGAAAAGGTGCTGATGACGCCTTCCTGAACATAAGGAGGGCAATTACAAATAACAATAAAAAGTACACGGTGGCGCTATTTGTTGACATAGAAGGAGCCTTTGACAACATCTGGTGGCCAGCCGTGCTAGCAAGAATCACAGATGCTAACTGTAGTACACACATAGTTAGCATCGTAAGAAAGTACTTCAAACACCGTAAGGTGTATATTCAAAATAAGTCGAAGAGGTATGATAGAAGGATGGAGAAAGGATGCCCGCAAGGGTCCATTTTAGGACCAGCGGCATGGGTGTGGTGCATGGATATTCTGCTGCACGAATTGGAGACAAGTATACCAGAGGAGCTGGTAGAGGTCACAGCTTATGCAGACGATCTCGCGTGTGTGATTAAGGGAAACTCCAGAGTCGAAACAAACGCATGCATGGCAATAGAAATAATAAACAAATGGTGCAAATTGCACCATCTAAGTATATCAGCTTCGAAAACCGTGGCAATGCTCGTAAAGGGCAACATGGACGAGAAGCACCTACCGACAATGAAAATAGACGGAAAAAACGTGAAATATGTTGACACCGTCAAGTATTTAGGAATAATAATTGACAAGAAGTTGACCTTCGTTGCTCACGCGAGGTATCTCAGAACCAAGATATCACAATTCATGTTCTCCATAAAAAGACTGGCTGCAGAAAAATGGGGAATAAAATCTGATATATTGAAAATATTGTATGGAGCGGTGGTGCTCCCCATAACCAAATACGGAGCGGTACTGTGGTACCAACAAGCAAACAAAACAATAGTTAAAAGAAACATCCTGGCGCTCCAAAGGATGATGTTACTGCTTGTCTCCAAGGCGTGCCGCACCACGTCAACGGCTGCTTTGCAAACAATACTTGGAGCGAAACCAATGGACCTAGAGATAGTCGAGGATGCATTGGTAAAGAGAATAAAAAGAAACATCAGCACAATATGGGAAACATACACCTACATAGAGAAAGAGCCAGAACAGGCCAAAGAACAGCTGATTACAGAAATTAAGAAAGTAAAGACACACATAACAGACACATGGCAAAGACGTTGGGAAACGGAAGTACACGGAAGGGAGACCTTCAAGTACATAAACAACGTGAGCTTCGTTCAAACCAATAATAAATGGTTCAGAATAAACAGGCATACAACGTACATAATCACAGGATACGGGCCAATAAACAGCACTCTACACAAAAGAGGGCTAGTTGAATCAAACATATGTCCATCCTGCAAAGCAGCTGTGGAAACGACTGAGCACATCCTCTTCGACTGCGCAGTATATGCAGAAATAAGATTAGAAGAAATGGAAAAATATAGGAACAACCAAAAGCGACTGATTGAAAATCAGGAGGCGCTGCGCAAGTTCAACGAATACGCGAAAAACGTATTTGGAAAGAGGAAACGAGAAATAGAAAGAGAAAGTAGAGGGTCCGCCTCCTCGTGGCAGGGACGGGAAACGGCTGAGGAAATGTCAGCCGGCTAAGAGACCCAAAAGAAACACAATAGAAAGAGAAATAGAAGAAACGTTTGGTCAAATGAACAAAGAGTAAAATAGAATAGAAAAGATCGAGGCAGCAATGAGCCGAAGCTCGAGCTGCAAGAGAAAGAAGACCAAATGAAAAAAAAAAAATGAAAAAAATGTTACTAGTGTGTTCCCCCCCAGGGGCTGCAGGTACTGCAGTACGGGCTTAGCAACCCCGGGGTACCCGAGCTCATATACCGAGACCCTGGTTGGGGGTGCAAGCGCCCCGAATGGGAAGCAGAGTGATCTGCGAGGGGTATGACCGGTATGGCCCTGCATACACCGGTACCGAGGGGGCTGGCTTAGCCCACGGAGGGTTTTACCCTCCGGCCAGCCTTTGGGTTGGACTCTCGGGGGCAGTGGTTCAAGCCCACATCGCGGGCTAGAGTCCGTAGACTCGGCGGGTGAAGCTGCGTCAATTACAGCTCGGGTACCGTCCTGCATAGACGGTAGGGATATAGAAAGGTCCCGAGCCCGACCAAGGTAGTCTTAGAGCTTGCACTCGACGGCTAATTGGTAGTTATTGTGTACCCGGTACACTTTAACGCGTTGATCGAGCGTATCTCGATCCCGCGCCCATGGGGGCCGTGTCTGATAGGGCTTAATGCCAGGTGCAGGCACGTAAAATCACTCTCAAGGGTTGTTACTAGTGTGTTGAGGAGTGAATGGGGTATGAGGAAGCGTGCCGTGCGGATAGTGTACAAGGGCTTGTTTGCTGCGTGTGTGATGTACGGTTCGAGTGTCTGGTGTGAGAGTATGAGATATAAGTATGCAAGGGACAGTATGAATAGGTGCCAGAGAACCGTACTGTATGCGTGCTTGAATGTATGTAAGACTGTGTCGACGGACGCAATGCAGATACTCATGGGAGCGTTACCATGGGACTTGGAGTGCGTGAGAAATGGATTGAGAAGAATGATTTTGAATGAATGGAGTATATGTGAGAATGAATTAGTGAATGTCGATGAATTGACTGGGAGAAGCATGGAAGAGCGTGTGAAACTTGTGGATGAAAGGGCGTATGCCCGGTGGCAGACAAGGTGGAATGAGAGCGTGAATGGAAGAGTGACGAGTGAATACATAAAGAATGTAAGGTTCGTTGAACGGAATGCATGGTTTGACCCTAGCGTGTACGCGTGCTTTTTACTTACCGGGCACGGTAGCATGAATGCGTTTTTGTACGAGAGGAACTTGTGTGAGAGTGAGAGATGTGCATGTGGGGCTGCAAAAGAAGACTGGCGACACGTGTTGTTTGACTGTAGTATGTACGAGGACTTGAGAGACCTGAGTGGATGCGGTATAAGTGTGTCAGAGGATGGACGAGTGAATGTCGAGAGAGTGTTAGAACGCAAGGAAACGTACGAGTGTTTCTGTAAGTATGCTTTGAATGTGTTTGTAAGAAGAAGAATGAATGTGAGATGAGTGAGTGAATGGTGTCTTGGGGTCGCAGGAGGGCTGCCGGGCTATAACCCGGAGGCCTTTGGGGAGTAACGACCCCACGAATCCGAGTTGTCCCCACCCAGGGCGAGGAGTGCAAGTGCCTTATTGGGGAGCAGATTGGTTCTGCGACGGGTACGACCAGTATGACCCGAACACTGGTACCGAGGGGGTCGGCGTGATAAGCCCACGGAGGGTTTACCCTCCGTTGCCGGCCATTTGGGTTGGACTCTCGGGGGCAGTGGTTGATAGCCTACATCGCGGGCTAGAGGCGGCAACGCCTCGGCGGGTGAGCTGCGTCTTTTCAGCTCGCGGCCGGTCAGCTTAGCCGGCAGGGATATAGAAAGGTCCCGGCCTCACCCAAGGTTGGACCCGAGAGCTTGCACTCCGGGTCTAATTGGGTAGTTCACGTGTATACGGGAACGCGTTGACCGGGCGTACCCCGGTCCCGCGCCCATGGGGGCCGTGTCTGATTAGGGCTTAATGCCAGGTGCAGGCACGTAAAATCACTCTCAAGGGTTGTTACTAGTGGACGGGGAGCGAAGGCTTCTGCAGGTTTTTCCTGAAATATGGATCAAAAACCTCGATGTAGCTGATGATTCACATTAAGTCCCACAAGCTGGGCGGTGTCTCTTCGGCGAAGTTGAGGATTTGCAGCGGTCAAATGAACCTCTCACCTCACCTCCCCGCGGTGCTCCCTGGGGCTCTGTAGATGAGATCTCGGTCTCTGATACAGAGTGCGAAAGAGTGAGTGGTCGATAGAGTCCCTCAGGGGTTCTTCGGAGCACGGGATTGGCGACCCCGAGGTGCCCGAGCAACATTGCACGGAACACGCGCGGGCTGTGCTCGTCAAGATGCGCAGCATTCCGTGCAACTACCAGCTACGGCTGAGCGTGCAAGAGACCATGGGTTCTCCATGGTGCTAGTCACCCCAGGGGCCTACGGGCACGGGACTTAGCAATCCCGGGGTATCCCGAGCCGGATCGTGCAAATTCGCGTGTACCAGAACACGGCTGGTATCTTGCACGAGCTCTCCTATGGACACGCTAGAGACCGAGCGCAAGCTGGTGACCCCGCCTCCTCGCGGCCCCCGCTGGTAACGTTTCGTCACGGAAGGACTTTCGGGAAATTCCTGGCGAAACGGCTAAGTGGGTCACTTCCCGTACGGGACGGTCTACTCCTCTGATGATACTTAAGTGTTGAAGGGGGGGTTTTTCCATGCACCGCCGTCCATACCAGCAATGGACGTGACTCTTGGCTGGTTTGCGCACCCCAACACCGCCGGGAATAGGCACACGCCTCGGCACGGCAGAGCAGGAGCAAGCTTGCTTGCGGCCTCATCACGCTCACCTAATATGTAGAACAATAGTTGTGTAGCATCCCCGAGGTGCCCGAGCTCGCATCATACCGTAGGCCTGTGGTCATGTTTCGCATGATCGGGGGTCTTGCCTTCATCGGCTGGTCCGCGAGGGTGATAACCTCTATAAAAATTCCTTAACCGAAAGCTGGGGAGCGCGGCAAGTAGGCACTTCTCAGTCTACAGCACTGAGAAGTGGGTTGGTGAGTGCATCAGCCCTTAGTGGCCAACCTCCGGACACCTGGCGAACTCCGGTTGTATTAGCCTTGCCCGGGTAGTGGGGGCTCTGCCTGGGTCGACTTTCATTCCCCCGTACTCGTGGGACCAGATATGGAGTGTTCAAAAAATAAAAAACAAAACAAGTCGAGGAAGAGGAGGATAACAGAAAGTGATGACGAGAACATCACTAAAAAGTATGAGTCGGAACCAAGGGTTGTTCTAACACCCGTAAAAGAAAAAAGCAGAGATAGTTCGGGTTGCTCGTCGTCTGACGACGAAGCTCCGAAACGAAATGCTGCTAAAGGAACGAAAAAGTCCAAAAGATCAGTTGGAGCGGACATCGACAAGTCTAAGTTTCCTGAAGACGCCTCCTTGGAGGCTGTTGCTCAGGAACGGAAAGAGCTTGAGAGATTCCTCTTTGAGGAATCGAACAAAATAAATAGACCTGCCATCAAGTTCATTTTGGAGAAGTGGGCGTCCATGGAGGCCCGTCTACAAAATGTCTTGGTGCAGAATAAGATCTTGAAAGAAGGTGCGAAAAACGTGGGAAAGCTGCAGCCTGAGGCTCCCACATACGCACAGGCCGCGGCTATGCGAACGCATGCACCGCGCCCTTCTGGGCCGAGCACGGCGGCTCCAGAAAAAAGGATTCTCCCCCCAAAGGAGAAATGTGAAGTTGTCCTCATAAAACCAGAAAAAGAGGACAAAAGAAATAATGAGGAAATAAAAGCCGCAGTGCTTAAAGGACTGAGTAAAGTTCGAAAGAACTTAAAGGTACGAAGCATACGGCAAATGAGGAAGCAGGGCCTGGTGGTCGAAGTGATGACCCAAAGGGACGTAGAAGTCATCGAATCCTGCGACCTCAGGAAAATCGGCTTTGTGATGGAGCGGCCGAAAAAGATCGACCCGTCTGCCATAATTTATGGCGTGGAGCGGGAATATAAGGAGGAGGATCTGAAAGAGGATCTGGTTAAAAAGAACCTCGATATTAGTTCCGAATCCGAAGCTGAAGAGGCAAAAAAGTTAATAAAGTTTGTCCACAGCTTTAAGGCGAAGGATGAAAGGCGTGTTAACTGGATAATCCAGTTACCGCCTAAATACCACAAGGCTCTAACCAGTAAGGGACGAGCGTTTCTTATGTGGAGATCCTACGGGATCCGAAATTACGTAAACGTTACCAAATGTTACAAGTGCCACGGATATGGGCACATCGCAAAGGCCTGCAGTTCGCAGAGCCAATTATGCAGTTTCTGCGGCAGCGATGACCATCTAAGGAAGGACTGCCGCAGAAAAGAGAGCCCAGTGTGCATAAACTGCACAAGGGCGAAACGAAAGGAAACAGGGCACGTGGTGCATGATCAAAAATGCCCTGAGTACATGCGACATTTAGATCTCTACCTTAATCGCATTAAATGCGAATAAAGTTAGGGCAAATAAATGCGCAACGATCCGCAGCAGCTGCCACGAATCTAGAAAACATCATGCGGGAAAAGGAGCTCGACATGTTATGCCTGCAGGAGCCCTTTTCCCATAAAGGAAGAGTGAGGGGATACAACTCCCCGAACTTGGCAAAGATCGAGCCACACACCAGTGGACGTCCGTGGGTAGCTGCTGTGGTTAACAGAGAGAGCACCGAAGTTCTGCTGAACGTCGGAGATGAAACATTCGGAGCCGATGGAGCGGTTCCTGGGCCAGATGGAAAGTCTGCTCAGCTGCTTTTCTGCTGAGAAGGTACTCATCACAATGGATGCTAACGCCAAGTCTGAAGCGTGGTATTCAGGGACAACAGATGAAAAGGGCACCCTTGTAGAGGAATTCATGTTAGGGAATAACCTAACGCTGTTGAACAGATCTAATAATCCGCCCACATACATGAGTGCAAGCGGGCAGTCTAACATTGACCTAACGCTTGTCACTCCAAACCTCATAAAACACGTCACAGATTGGAAGGTTGATTGCTCGTGTACTACAAGTGACCACAACCTTATTGTAATAGAACTACAAGGGTAGTCCAAAAGCAATAGAATCTGGAATCGAACTCTTGGGTATAACACCAAGAGAGCGAACTGGCAAAAGTTCAGGGAGCTAGCGATTCAGAAATTTGACGAGAATACTATTGGATTGTTGAGCACACTCCCCGCGGACCAGGCGGTCAGTGTGTTCAACAAAACTCTTGAAAGCTGCTGCGAAGCGGCAATACCGAAAAGGAAACAGGCAAACAGAATGGTACCTTGGTGGAATGAGCAGCTGGCAGATTTGAGGAAAAGAGCCACGCTTGCAAAGAAGCAGCTCCTGAGGGCAAGGCGGCTCCAGCTTGATGATTTGATAGAAAAATACGCAGACACATACAGGACACTGAGGAACAGCTATGTCTCAAAGATTAAGAGGTGCAAAAAAGAGACGTGGCAGAACTTCGTCCAAGTAGAGGGGAATAAAGACCCATGGGGCATACCGTACAAAATCGTACGGGAGAAGTTTCAAAAACCATCCTTATGGACGGCCCTGAAACTGCCGAATGGGCAGAGAACGATGAGCATTGGCGCCACCATCGAGGCTCTACTCGAAAAATGCGTGCCGGCAGCAAATGCTGGCACGCGTGGGGATGGGGACCTGATGCTGGAGCAAGAGTTCCGAAACTACAGAAACGCAAACACAGAAAATCAAATTAAAGTCGAGGAAATAAACTCCGCAATAAACGCATTCAAAAACAATAAAGCCCCAGGTCCTGACAACTTCAAAATAGAGATTGTCAAGGAACTGTGGAAAATCCAACCAATGGTAATCCAAAACTTATACAACAATTGCTTCAGACAGGAATACTTCCCCAAACTATGGAAGGAGTCGAGTCTGATAGTGGTGCCTAAAGACGAGCAGAGAGACAGGACTCTATTAAACTCGTACAGGCCGATCGCATTACTGTCCGTAGTCGGTAAAATATATGAGAAAATAATTGTCCAAAGGCTGCAACACGCATACCAAGAACAAGGCCTTGAGAGCCCGGTCCAGTTCGGGTTCAGAAAGGGAAAAGGCGTTGATGATGCTTTTATACAACTAAGGAGAGCAGTAAAGCACAGCGACAAGAAGTACGTTATAGTACTTTTTGTAGACATAGAAGGGGCCTTCGATAACATCTGGTGGCCCGCTGTGCTGGCTAGAATAGCGAAAGCCAAATGCAGCTCCCACATCATCAACGTCATAAAGAGTTACTTCAGACACCGAAAAGTAACAATAGAGTGCATGTCCACAAGATACACTAGGAAAATGCAAAAGGGATGCCCACAGGGATCCATAATGGGCCCAGCAGCGTGGGCCTGGTGTATGGACGCTCTTCTGAACAAAATGCAGGAAGAGTTGTCCGAATTCTTCGTTAAAACTATTGCATACGCGGATGACCTGGCGTGCGTGATAGGGGGAGACTCGAGGTCATCCCTCGAGACTTCGGCAAATAAAGTAATAGAAATGATAAACAGATGGTGCAATCAGCACAAATTGAATATATCTGCTCCCAAGACGGTTGCAATGATCGCCAAGGGGAAAATGGACGAATACAGACTCCCCAGAGTCAAAATACACAACAGTAATATAAAATACGTTGAGCAACACAAATATCTAGGAGTGATAGTGGACCGAAGGTTCACCTTTGTTGCGCACGCGAGGTATCTGAGGAGCAAGGTAACAAGACTTGTGATGGCAATAAAACGAATATCAGCAGAAAACTGGGGCATAAAAGTGGACATGCTCAAAATAATATACGGAGCGGTAGCGCTACCAATTGTCAGGTATGGATCTGTGTTGTGGTTTGATGCGACAAGCAAAACAATGGTCAAAAGGAATCTCCTGGCGCTCCAGAGGGCTCTGCTACTGCTGGTGTCAAGATCCTGCCGGACCACATCGACGGCAGCAATGCAAGTGGTAGTTGGTGTCAAGCCAATGCACTTGGAAATTGTGGAGGAGGCCCTGCTAAAAAGGGCAAAGAGGAATCTAACGACAACCTGGGACTCATACGAGCACAGGGAAAAAGAAACTGAGCAACACCAACGAAGGCTCAAGGAAGAAATGGGAAAAATAAAAACTTATATCACAGGCAGGTGGCAGGCCCAATGGGAGTCAGAGGAGCACGGTAGGGAAACCTACAAGTATATAAATGACGTTACATTCGTAAGCAACAACAAGAAGTGGTCCAAACCAAACAAGGAAACGACGTACCTAATTACTGGCTACGGACCGATAAATAGCACACTGCACAGGAGAAGGCTCGTCGATTCAAGCACATGCCCAATGTGTGAGGAATCGGACGAAACGCCGGAACACATAATCTTTGACTGCGAGGCGTACGCAGGGGTAAGATACCCTGAAATAGAGTCCTATAGACATGAAAGAAAGAGCATGATTAAGGATGAAAGAGCGCTAGTAAAATTCAACGAACTAGCTAAAGATATTTTCAGAATAAGACGGCAAAGAAGAAGGAGGGAAAGTAGAGGGTCCGCCTCCACGTGGCAGGGACGGGCAACGTCCGAACAAGATTCGGACGGCTAAGAGACCCAACAAAGTAACAAACCAAGAGCCTCTGAAAGAGGAAAAGAGAAAGCACAAACCTCTGCGAGAGAGGAAATATATAAGGTCATAAAATGATAAATCAGAAAGGAAGATGAAATCAACAACATAAGAAAATAGGCAGCAATGAGTTGACGCTCGAGCTGCAGAATAATAATGACCGAATGAAAAAAAAAAAGAAAAATGTTACTAGTGGAGGGGGAGCGAAGGCTTCTGCAGGTTTTTCCTGAAATATGGATCAAAAACCTCGATGTAGCTGATGATTCACATTAAGTCCCACAAGCTGGGCGGTGTCTCTTCGGCGAAGTTGAGGATTTGCAGCGGTCAAATGAACCTCTCACCTCACCTCCCCCCGGTGCTCCCTGGGGCTCTGTAGATGAGATCTCGGTCTCTGATACAGAGTGCGAAAGAGTGAGTGGTCGATAGAGTCCCTCAGGGGTTCTTCGGAGCACGGGATTGGCGACCCCGAGGTGCCCGAGCAACATTGCACGGAACACGCGCGGGCTGTGCTCGTCAAGATGCGCAGCATTCCGTGCAACTACCAGCTACGGCTGAGCGTGCAAGAGACCATGGGTTCTCCATGGTGCTAGTCACCCCAGGGGCCTACGGGCACGGGACTTAGCAATCCCGGGGTATCCCGAGCCGGATCGTGCAAATTCGCGTGTACCAGAACACGGCTGGTATCTTGCACGAGCTCTCCTATGGACACGCTAGAGACCGAGCGCAAGCTGGTGACCCCGCCTCCTCGCGGCCCCCGCTGGTAACGTTTCGTCACGGAAGGACTTTCGGGAAATTCCTGGCGAAACGGCTAAGTGGGTCACTTCCCGTACGGGACGGTCTACTCCTCTGATGATACTTAAGTGTTGAAGGGGGGGTTTTTCCATGCACCGCCGTCCATACCAGCAATGGACGTGACTCTTGGCTGGTTTGCGCACCCCAACACCGCCGGGAATAGGCACACGCCTCGGCACGGCAGAGCAGGAGCAAGCTTGCTTGCGGCCTTATCACGCTCACCCAAAACGTAGAACAATAGTTGTTACTAGTGGACCCCTCAGGGGCTACAGGCTGGAAATTCCTCCTGTAGTACGGGAATTAGCATCCCCGAGGTGCCCGAGCTCGCATCATACCGTAGGCCTGTGGTCATGTTTCGCATGATCGGGGGTCTTGCCTTCATCGGCTGGTCCGCGAGGGTGATAACCTCTATAAAAATTCCTTAACCGAAAGCTGGGGAGCGCGGCAAGTAGGCACTTCTCAGTCTACAGCACTGAGAAGTGGGTTGGTGAGTGCATCAGCCCTTAGTGGCCAACCTCCGGACACCTGGCGAACTCCGGTTGTATTAGCCTTGCCCGGGTAGTGGGGGCTCTGCCTGGGTCGACTTTCATTCCCCCGTACTCGTGGGACCAGATATGGAGTGTTCAAAAAATAAAAAACAAAACAAGTCGAGGAAGAGGAGGATAACAGAAAGTGATGACGAGAACATCACTAAAAAGTATGAGTCGGAACCAAGGGTTGTTCTAACACCCGTAAAAGAAAAGAGCAGAGATAGTTCGGGTTGCTCGTCGTCTGACGACGAAGCTCCGAAACGAAACGCTGCTAAAGGAACGAAAAAGTCCAAAAGATCAGTTGGAGCGGACATGGACAAGTCTAAGCTTCCTGAAGACGCCTCCTTGGAGGCTGTTGCTCAGGAACGGAAAGAGCTTGAGAGATTCCTCTTTGAGGAATCGAACAAAATAAATAGACCTGCCATCAAGTTCATTTTGGAGAAGTGGGCGTCCATGGAGGCCCGTCTACAAAATGTCTTGGTGCAGAATAAGATCTTGAAAGAAGGTGCGAAAAACGTGGGAAAGCTGCAGCCTGAGGCTCCCACATACGCACAGGCCGCGGCTATGCGAACGCATGCACCGCGCCCTTCTGGGCCGAGCACGGCGGCTCCAGAAAAAAGGATTCTCCCCCCAAAGGAGAAATGTGAAGTTGTCCTCATAAAACCAGAAAAAGAGGACAAAAGAAATAATGAGGAAATAAAAGCCGCAGTGCTTAAAGGACTGAGTAAAGTTCGAAAGAACTTAAAGGTACGAAGCATACGGCAAATGAGGAAGCAGGGCCTGGTGGTCGAAGTGATGACCCAAAGGGACGTAGAAGTCATCGAATCCTGCGACCTCAGGAAAATCGGCTTTGTGATGGAGCGGCCGAAAAAGATCGACCCGTCTGCCATAATTTATGGCGTGGAGCGGGAATATAAGGAGGAGGATCTGAAAGAGGATCTGGTTAAAAAGAACCTCGATATTAGTTCCGAATCCGAAGCTGAAGAGGCAAAAAAGTTAATAAAGTTTGTCCACAGCTTTAAGGCGAAGGATGAAAGGCGTGTTAACTGGATAATCCAGTTACCGCCTAAATACCACAAGGCTCTAACCAGTAAGGGACGAGCGTTTCTTATGTGGAGATCCTACGGGATCCGAAATTACGTAAACGTTACCAAATGTTACAAGTGCCACGGATATGGGCACATCGCAAAGGCCTGCAGTTCGCAGAGCCAATTATGCAGTTTCTGCGGCAGCGATGACCATCTAAGGAAGGACTGCCGCAGAAAAGAGAGCCCAGTGTGCATAAACTGCACAAGGGCGAAACGAAAGGAAACAGGGCACGTGGTGCATGATCAAAAATGCCCTGAGTACATGCGACATTTAGATCTCTACCTTAATCGCATTAAATGCGAATAAAGTTAGGGCAAATAAATGCGCAACGATCCGCAGCAGCTGCCACGAATCTAGAAAACATCATGCGGGAAAAGGAGCTCGACATGTTATGCCTGCAGGAGCCCTTTTCCCATAAAGGAAGAGTGAGGGGATACAACTCCCCGAACTTGGCAAAGATCGAGCCACACACCAGTGGACGTCCGTGGGTAGCTGCTGTGGTTAACAGAGAGAGCACCGAAGTTCTGCTGAACGTCGGAGATGAAACATTCGGAGCCGATGGAGCGGTTCCTGGGCCAGATGGAAAGTCTGCTCAGCTGCTTTTCTGCTGAGAAGGTACTCATCACAATGGATGCTAACGCCAAGTCTGAAGCGTGGTATTCAGGGACAACAGATGAAAAGGGCACCCTTGTAGAGGAATTCATGTTAGGGAATAACCTAACGCTGTTGAACAGATCTAATAATCCGCCCACATACATGAGTGCAAGCGGGCAGTCTAACATTGACCTAACGCTTGTCACTCCAAACCTCATAAAACACGTCACAGATTGGAAGGTTGATTGCTCGTGTACTACAAGTGACCACAACCTTATTGTAATAGAACTACAAGGGTAGTCCAAAAGCAATAGAATCTGGAATCGAACTCTTGGGTATAACACCAAGAGAGCGAACTGGCAAAAGTTCAGGGAGCTAGCGATTCAGAAATTTGACGAGAATACTATTGGATTGTTGAGCACACTCCCCGCGGACCAGGCGGTCAGTGTGTTCAACAAAACTCTTGAAAACTGCTGCGAAGCGGCAATACCGAAAAGGAAACAGGCAAACAGAATGGTACCTTGGTGGAATGAGCAGCTGGCAGATTTGAGGAAAAGAGCCACGCTTGCAAAGAAGCAGCTCCTGAGGGCAAGGCGGCTCCAGCTTGATGATTTGATAGAAAAATACGCAGACACATACAGGACACTGAGGAACAGCTATGTCTCAAAGATTAAGAGGTGCAAAAAAGAGACGTGGCAGAACTTCGTCCAAGTAGAGGGGAATAAAGACCCATGGGGCATACCGTACAAAATCGTACGGGAGAAGTTTCAAAAACCATCCTTATGGACGGCCCTGAAACTGCCGAATGGGCAGAGAACGATGAGCATTGGCGCCACCATCGAGGCTCTACTCGAAAAATGCGTGCCGGCAGCAAATGCTGGCACGCGTGGGGATGGGGACCTGATGCTGGAGCAAGAGTTCCGAAACTACAGAAACGCAAACACAGAAAATCAAATTAAAGTCGAGGAAATAAACTCCGCAATAAACGCATTCAAAAACAATAAAGCCCCAGGTCCTGACAACTTCAAAATAGAGATTGTCAAGGAACTGTGGAAAATCCAACCAATGGTAATCCAAAACTTATACAACAATTGCTTCAGACAGGAATACTTCCCCAAACTATGGAAGGAGTCGAGTCTGATAGTGGTGCCTAAAGACGAGCAGAGAGACAGGACTCTATTAAACTCGTACAGGCCGATCGCATTACTGTCCGTAGTCGGTAAAATATATGAGAAAATAATTGTCCAAAGGCTGCAACACGCATACCAAGAACAAGGCCTTGAGAGCCCGGTCCAGTTCGGGTTCAGAAAGGGAAAAGGCGTTGATGATGCTTTTATACAACTAAGGAGAGCAGTAAAGCACAGCGACAAGAAGTACGTTATAGTACTTTTTGTAGACATAGAAGGGGCCTTCGATAACATCTGGTGGCCCGCTGTGCTGGCTAGAATAGCGAAAGCCAAATGCAGCTCCCACATCATCAACGTCATAAAGAGTTACTTCAGACACCGAAAAGTAACAATAGAGTGCATGTCCACAAGATACACTAGGAAAATGCAAAAGGGATGCCCACAGGGATCCATAATGGGCCCAGCAGCGTGGGCCTGGTGTATGGACGCTCTTCTGAACAAAATGCAGGAAGAGTTGTCCGAATTCTTCGTTAAAACTATTGCATACGCGGATGACCTGGCGTGCGTGATAGGGGGAGACTCGAGGTCATCCCTCGAGACTTCGGCAAATAAAGTAATAGAAATGATAAACAGATGGTGCAATCAGCACAAATTGAATATATCTGCTCCCAAGACGGTTGCAATGATCGCCAAGGGGAAAATGGACGAATACAGACTCCCCAGAGTCAAAATACACAACAGTAATATAAAATACGTTGAGCAACACAAATATCTAGGAGTGATAGTGGACCGAAGGTTCACCTTTGTTGCGCACGCGAGGTATCTGAGGAGCAAGGTAACAAGACTTGTGATGGCAATAAAACGAATATCAGCAGAAAACTGGGGCATAAAAGTGGACATGCTCAAAATAATATACGGAGCGGTAGCGCTACCAATTGTCAGGTATGGATCTGTGTTGTGGTTTGATGCGACAAGCAAAACAATGGTCAAAAGGAATCTCCTGGCGCTCCAGAGGGCTCTGCTACTGCTGGTGTCAAGATCCTGCCGGACCACATCGACGGCAGCAATGCAAGTGGTAGTTGGTGTCAAGCCAATGCACTTGGAAATTGTGGAGGAGGCCCTGCTAAAAAGGGCAAAGAGGAATCTAACGACAACCTGGGACTCATACGAGCACAGGGAAAAAGAAACTGAGCAACACCAACGAAGGCTCAAGGAAGAAATGGGAAAAATAAAAACTTATATCACAGGCAGGTGGCAGGCCCAATGGGAGTCAGAGGAGCACGGTAGGGAAACCTACAAGTATATAAATGACGTTACATTCGTAAGCAACAACAAGAAGTGGTCCAAACCAAACAAGGAAACGACGTACCTAATTACTGGCTACGGACCGATAAATAGCACACTGCACAGGAGAAGGCTCGTCGATTCAAGCACATGCCCAATGTGTGAGGAATCGGACGAAACGCCGGAACACATAATCTTTGACTGCGAGGCGTACGCAGGGGTAAGATACCCTGAAATAGAGTCCTATAGACATGAAAGAAAGAGCATGATTAAGGATGAAAGAGCGCTAGTAAAATTCAACGAACTAGCTAAAGATATTTTCAGAATAAGACGGCAAAGAAGAAGGAGGGAAAGTAGAGGGTCCGCCTCCACGTGGCAGGGACGGGCAACGTCCGAACAAGATTCGGACGGCTAAGAGACCCAACAAAGTAACAAACCAAGAGCCTCTGAAAGAGGAAAAGAGAAAGCACAAACCTCTGCGAGAGAGGAAATATATAAGGTCATAAAATGATAAATCAGAAAGGAAGATGAAATCAACAACATAAGAAAATAGGCAGCAATGAGTTGACGCTCGAGCTGCAGAATAATAATGACCGAATGAAAAAAAAAAAGAAAAATGTTACTAGTGGAGGGGGAGCGAAGGCTTCTGCAGGTTTTTCCTGAAATATGGATCAAAAACCTCGATGTAGCTGATGATTCACATTAAGTCCCACAAGCTGGGCGGTGTCTCTTCGGCGAAGTTGAGGATTTGCAGCGGTCAAATGAACCTCTCACCTCACCTCCCCCCGGTGCTCCCTGGGGCTCTGTAGATGAGATCTCGGTCTCTGATACAGAGTGCGAAAGAGTGAGTGGTCGATAGAGTCCCTCAGGGGTTCTTCGGAGCACGGGATTGGCGACCCCGAGGTGCCCGAGCAACATTGCACGGAACACGCGCGGGCTGTGCTCGTCAAGATGCGCAGCATTCCGTGCAACTACCAGCTACGGCTGAGTGTGCAAGAGACCATGGGTTCTCCATGGTGCTAGTCACCCCAGGGGCCTACGGGCACGGGACTTAGCAATCCCGGGGTATCCCGAGCCGGATCGTGCAAATTCGCGTGTACCAGAACACGGCTGGTATCTTGCACGAGCTCTCCTATGGACACGCTAGAGACCGAGCGCAAGCTGGTGACCCCGCCTCCTCGCGGCCCCCGCTGGTAACGTTTCGTCACGGAAGGACTTTCGGGAAATTCCTGGCGAAACGGCTAAGTGGGTCACTTCCCGTACGGGACGGTCTACTCCTCTGATGATACTTAAGTGTTGAAGGGGGGGTTTTTCCATGCACCGCCGTCCATACCAGCAATGGACGTGACTCTTGGCTGGTTTGCGCACCCCAACACCGCCGGGAATAGGCACACGCCTCGGCACGGCAGAGCAGGAGCAAGCTTGCTTGCGGCCTCATCACGCTCACTCAAATGTAGGACAATAGTTGTTACTAGTGGAGGCAGTTCCAAGATGGCGGCAACCCGTACGCACGCGTCCGTATCGCTCCGTCTTTGAAACGCGATTTTCGGTGGAAAAAGTTTGAGCAGTGTTGAAAGTGCATTATCAGTGTGTTGTGCTAGTGAAACTGCATCGGCCTATGTAAAGTTTTTCATAAATTCCGTCAAATAAGTGAGATACAAGGCAATAAAGTGTCAAGCACGTGTGTGCGACGCCTCAGAAGAGGTGTCGCTTATTATTGCGCTTAGGCGCATAGTGCGCAAGAGCGGATTATCAGTGCTGGTGCGGAAAAATTGTACGATCATTTCAAGTGTAATTTTATTGAAATCGACCCAGAAATAGTGACGTTATTAATTTTTAAGTGTTTTGCTGCCACGTGCTCGCAGTGTCGGCCATCTTGGCTTTGCTGCAGCACGTCTTCCCGGCGCTCGCCATCTCGCGGTCGGCGCCCGAACTAGTGCCTCTCAGTGTCCCGGGTTCGAATCCTACTTCCCTATAAATTTTATTTTTATGGTTTTTTCTTCTTTTTCTTTTGCTTTTTGAGTTCTAAGGACAGTGCTTAAGGGGTGTGGTACCCCCTTTTGTGGTTCAGGGCCGTATTTAATTTTATTTAATTGATTTTTCGCCCCAAAAAAGTGTATTCGTGTTTAATTATTATCTAATCCATCTCAGATACTACTCTACGACCTTTGTGGTCACAGTGTCTTATCTAAAGATCTGTGGTAACCCTCTTATCATACTCAGGGCCGTACCTAGACAATTTTTCCCCCCAAAAAAATTGTGTTTTCTATACTTTTGTGTTATTATTGTTAGATCTTAGTGGATTATTGTGTAGTATTTTAGCGTTTCTAAGATTAATATTAGCTTAAAATAAACTGCTCTATATCCATCCTAAAATGGACGGAAGTAAAAGAGAAGCTTTTTACGCTGAAAAGGGGCATCAAACAGATACCAGTGATGCCTCCGGAAGCAAACCCAAGAAAAGAAAGGAAAAGAAGAGTGATGAAGACTCTGCATCCAGAGATGTCAGAAAAAGGCGATTAGTTATGCAGGATTTAGAAAATTTTCCCCCACTTGTGGATAAAATGAGATCTCACAAGGAACTCTTGGGACGTGCAGAGAAGTCATTCTCCCGAGCTCTAATTAAGAAGAAAGGCGGAAAAAGATCTGAACAAGACACGGACACGCAGTCTATGGTAGATAGCGAGACAGAATACGAACCCGCATCTGCAACAAAGGACGTCAAGAATATACAAGAGGGTAACTCCAAGGCCAGATTCCGTAAGCCATCGAGGAAAATGGTAAGTCCTGCCGTAAATAATCCTAGTTATCTCGAAGCTGATCTAGCTGGATTCTCGCTGAAAGAACAGCACGATAAACTCTTCCGGGAAGCCATGCATACGTTAATCGAATTAAAATATAGTACAGAAAATGATAGCGTGCTGCAAGTAATTGCAAATATCAATGAAATGCAAAGCCTATTAGTCAGATCGTTGATGAACAACTGCAATCTTGAGGGCCAGGTAGTGGCATTGAAACAGGAAATAGCAGAAATTAAAAAGACGGCACGTAGCATTAAGGACCCAAACGAACGGCAGATTACTGAGAAAAAGACAACATACGCGGAGCGTGTAGGAATAAAATCTAAAGTAGCTAGCCTCTCTACACAGAAGAAGAACCCACCAAATATCGTTAAGATTCTACCTGAGAGCAAGGAAATTTACAGTAGTAGCGAAGTCACGAAAGGAAAGCTACAGGAATTAATAACACCTAAAGAGGAAAAGTTGAACATCAAGAATCTCCGGAGAATCCAAGGAAACGGTGTCCTTGTGGAGACCGAGAGCAGAGAAAATATAGAGTCTTTACTAGCAAGTGAGAAACTTAAGAAAGCGGGACTCACGGTGGAAATACCACCGAAAAAGAATCCCCGGCTAATCATATATGACGTCCCAAAGATGGATAATGATATAGAAATCATCGAAACCATCATTGATCAGAACATAAATGAGAAAGAGAAAGTTAAGCTGCGCCCACAAATGCGTATTGCTTTCAAAACTGGAGACAAATCTAAGGACAGGAACAATGTAATAATTGAGGTGTCCAAGGAAGTCCGGGATATACTAATTAATAAAGGCCGGCTGTTTATGGGGTGGAGTTATTGCAGGGTGCAGGATTATATAGCAGTCACTCGCTGCTATAAATGTCAGGGATTCGGACACACATCCAGGTACTGTAAAAATGAAATGGATATCTGCGGACATTGCTCCACGGGTGGTCACAGCTTTAAAGACTGTCCAAATAAGCATAAAGCAGCTACATGCTCAAACTGTAAGAGGATGGGAAGAAACAGCAACCATGTTGTCACTAGCAGGGAATGCCCATTATATATTTCTTCTCTAAATCAACTGATCTTAAGAACGGATTATGGAGTCTAGAAATACACATAATAATGACACTCGAATCACAGATATACACTCAGTAAATTCCACAATGGCGACTAAACCGAAAAATAGCAGATCTCCCGAAACAGTCAAAATAGCACAGCTCAATGCGCAAAATTCACGACAAGCTATAGACGACATAAGAGTATCCATGACGGAAATGGGAATCGACGCAATAGCCCTCCAAGAGCCCTACAATTCTAACGGAGTAATCAGAGGCCTCGGACTAACCACGAAAATAATTCTGGACACTAAAACCTTCACCAGCAGAGTAAAGAATAGGAACCCCAAATCAGCCATAGCGGTTCGTAATCCTGAAATAAAATGCTTAAATCTTGAACACTTATGCTCCACACACTTCACATGCGTCGAAATAGTGCGGCTACATACTCGATTTTACCTAATTAGTGCCTATATGCAATACTCGGACCCGATACGCGATTACCTACAACAACTGGAAAAAATTTTAGAAACGCTTCAAGGGAAAGAGGTAATTATATGCATTGATGCAAACGCAACATCCACCTCTTGGCATAGATTAACGACATCTCACAGTGGAAGATCAGAGCAAAGAGGTGAGGAACTTGACGAATTTATCGCACAGCACAGATTAATTATACTCAATAGAACTTGTAACGCGCCCACTTTTGACAACTTACATGGTCAATCTAACATAGACGTAACCATAGCCACTACCGCAATAGCCAGTAAAGTTAGAAATTGGAGAGTACACCCTAACAGAATTAACAGCGATCATAGGCTAATTACCTTTGAAATAGCATGCACAAACCAAAGAATCCTAACGACACAGAACAATCGTTTCAACATGAAGAGGGCAGATTGGGACGCCTTCCGAGCGCACATAAGACAATCCTTAAATCGGATCACACAACAGCACGATGAAAACACAGTTAATGCGCAAACGAGATCAGAAATCATAGACCAAGTAATACTCAACGCAGGAAATGCAACCATTCCCAAGAAGCGAATATTCAGCAAATCCGTGCCGTGGTGGAACCAAACCCTGCGTACCCTCATGGAAAAGGTCTTCGAAGCCAGGCACGGGCTTCAACGAACCAGGGATGAAACGGCCAGGAAACGACTGCTCTCAACATATAGAAAACTGAGGAACAAATACTCCGCGGAGATAAAGAAAGCAAAACAGGATAGTTGGGAAAAATTTGTTACAAGGGAGGGAAACAAGCAACCCTGGAGCATCATCTACAAATTACAGACGAAGAGACTTAAATTGGAAGCCGTCCAAAACAACATTTGCATAAAAGGAACTCACACGAACACATGGGATGAGACAGTTAAAACTCTATTGAACGCACTGATACCAAACGACGAAGAAACAAATGAAACTGCCTGGCACCGAAACATACGAGACGACACGAGAGAAATCCAGGGATCTGCGGACAGCCCTCCCTTTGCAATAGATGAAATAGCTACAATAATTAAGAGTCTGAACACAAGGAAAGCACCGGGGCATGACCTCATTGAGGTCAAAATGATTAAAGAAGCCTGGCCAGAAATGCAGGTGGACATTGTTGAAATGCTCAACGGTTGTCTTGCGCAAATGCTATTTCCCAGGCAATACAAGACCGCACTGATAAGGGTACTGCTGAAAGCAGACGACAAGGACAAAAGTGATCCCAAGTCGTACAGACCAATATCACTCCTTCCAGTAATGGGAAAAATTCTGGAAAGAGCAATAGCTGGACGCCTGAAGCTATTAGTAAATAATCATCCTCGATCAGCCGAAAGACAGTATGGATTTCGTATAGGAAAATCTACGGAAGATGCCATACTAGAACTGCACAGAATAGTGGGAGAAACACGAGGCAAGTATGCAGTTGGCCTACTGTTCGACATTTCAGGGGCCTTCGACAACGTATGGTGGCCGAGCATACTCGCGAACCTCAAGGATAGAGACTGTCCGAAGAATTTATATGGATTAGTGCGGAGCTACCTGGAGGACAGGAGTGCGAACATTATAGGTGCCGAAAAATCTTTGGAGAAGAACATAACGAAGGGGTGCCCCCAGGGCTCGGTCTTGGGCCCCCTATTCTGGAATCTCATCTTTGATGAGGCTATTGAAATCACAGGGCGTAGCGGAAATGGATCGATAGCCTTCGCTGATGATTTAATAGTAGTGGTTAGTGCCGACTCAAGATCAGGCATAGAAACCAAGGCGAATGAAGTCACCAGGGAGCTATCAGAGTGGTGTAAGAGGCAGAAGCTACAGATATCCCAAACGAAGACGGAAATGATCCTGTTAAAAGGCTTCCTAGATATCAAAAGACCACCAATCGTGAAAATAGGGGACAAGTCGCTAAAAATGAATTCAAAAGTCCGATATCTGGGAGTACACTTTGGAACCCGACTCAATGTAACACCACATGTAGATTATATCACGATAAAAACAAGGAACATCTTCTCCGGACTAGTAAAACTCGCCAAAGCGCACTGGGGTCTGAATACCAAAATCATAAGAATACTATATAAAGGTCTAGTGCTAGCCATTCTCTGCTATGCAGCGGCTGGCTGGGCGGGAAAGTTAAACCTACACCACCACAGAAAACTTAGGAGCGCGCAGAGGCAATCCCTACTCGCAATAACGCGAGCGTATAGAACAACCTCGAATAGTGCGCTGACAGTCCTAGCAGCAGAACCACCGATTCATCAAGTAATTCGACAGAGAGTTACATACTACTATCTAAGGAAAAATCTTGAGTTCCAAATAGGGAACATTCACTGCACACCGTCAACCCAGCCAATCACGGAAAACAAAACAACTACAATTAAAAACCGTATACGAGATGAAACTATTAAAACCTGGCAGTCAGAATGGGATACATCTGAACAAGGAGGAGTAACAAGGGCATTCTTCAGGAACATGAGTAAAAGTATGCAGCTTGTAAACATTGGAATAAGCCATAATGCCGCGCAAATTATAACAGGGCACGGGCGAATTAAGAGCACGTTACACCGTCTCAAACTGTCTGAATCGGACCAATGCCGATGCGGCCAACCGGACACAGTTGAGCACATAGTGTATCATTGTAAAGAAGACGAAGCGGAAAGGAAAGAACTTCAGGAAAAAATAAGGGGTGAAGGTGTGGCGTTGCCATGCACACTGGAAGAGTTGGCACAAGAAAGGACTCTAGGACACCTCTGCAAATTTGCGGAGGCTGTCATCAAGAAACGTGAAGAGATAGAGAGAAGACAATCCAACACCTAAACAAGCATGAAGAAATCAGTGGCAGACGACGAACGGCAATGAACCCACCGCACAAGCAACGCGGGCGCCTCCCTTCGTAGGGAGGTGTTCTTGTGCGGTGGTTAAATCCCGGGCTTCGGCACGGGCCCGCACGAGGCCGAGCAGCTGCTGGTGACCCCGCCTCCCCGTGGCCCCCGCTGGACAACGTTTCGTCGGTAATCCCTCGGGATTCCCGACCAAACGGCTAAGTGGGTCACCTCCCGAAAGGGACGGTCTACTCCTCTGATGATGCTTAAATGCTGAAGAGGGGGTTATTCCAGGTCCGCCGTCCATAACATCCACGGACGTGACTCTTCGCAGTGGTTTACGCACCCCAACACCGCCGGGAATAGGCACACGCCTCTGCACGGCAGAGCAGGTGCAAGCATGCTTGCAGCCTTAGAAGATCACTAAATATGTAGAACAATAGTTGTTACTAGTGAGGCAGGGGAGCGAAGGCTTCTGCAGGTTTTTCCTGAAATATGGATCAAAAACCTCGATGTAGCTGATGATTCACATTAAGTCCCACAAGCTGGGCGGTGTCTCTTCGGCGAAGTTGAGGATTTGCAGCGGTCAAATGAACCTCTCACCTCACCTCCCCGCGGTGCTCCCTGGGGCTCTGTAGATGAGATCTCGGTCTCTGATACAGAGTGCGAAAGAGTGAGTGGTCGATAGAGTCCCTCAGGGGCTCTTCGGAGCACGGGATTGGCGACCCCGAGGTGCCCGAGCAACATTGCACGGAACACGCGCGGGCTGTGCCCGACAAGGTGCGCAGCATTCCGTGCAACTACCAGCTACGGCTGAGTGTGCAAGAGACCATGGGTTCTCCATGGTGCTAGTCACCCCAGGGGCCTACGGGCACGGGACTTAGCAATCCCGGGGTATCCCGAGCCGGATCGTGCAAATTCGCGTGTACCAGAACACGGCTGGTATCTTGCACGAGCTCTCCTATGGACACGCTAGAGACCGAGCGCAAGCTGGTGACCCCGCCTCCTCGCGGCCCCCGCTGGTAACGTTTCGTCACGGAAGGACCTTCGGGAAATTCCTGGCGAAACGGCTAAGTGGGTCACTTCCCGTACGGGACGGTCTACTCCTCTGATGATACTTAAGTGTTGAAGGGGGGGTTTTTCCATGCACCGCCGTCCATACCAGCAATGGACGTGACTCTTGGCTGGTTTGCGCACCCCAACACCGCCGGGAATAGGCACACGCCTCGGCACGGCAGAGCAGGAGCAAGCTTGCTTGCGGCCTCATCACGCTCATCCAAATGTAGAACAATAGTTGTCCCTATCTACTGGGGAGCGAAGGCTTCTGCAGGTTTTTCCTGAAATATGGATCAAAAACCTCGATGTAGCTGATGATTCACATTAAGTCCCACAAGCTGGGCGGTGTCTCTTCGGCGAAGTTGAGGATTTGCAGCGGTCAAATGAACCTCTCACCTCACCTCCCCGCGGTGCTCCCTGGGGCTCTGTAGATGAGATCTCGGTCTCTGATACAGAGTGCGAAAGAGTGAGTGGTCGATTGAGTCCCTCAGGGGCTCTTCGGAGCACGGGATTGGCGACCCCGAGGTGCCCGAGCAACATTGCACGGAACACGCGCGGGCTGCGCTCGTCAAGATGCGCAGCATTCCGTGCAACTACCAGCTACGGCTGAGAGTGCAAGAGACCATGGGTTCTCCATGGTGCTAGTCGCCCCAGGGGCCTACGGGCACGGGACTTAGCAATCCTGGGGTAACCCGAGCCCGATCGTGCAAATTCACGTGTACTAGAACACGGCTGGTATCTTTCACGAGCTCTCCTATGGACACGCTAGAGGCCGAGCGAAAGCTGGTGACCCCGCCTCTTCGCGGCCCCCGCTGGTAACGTTTCGTCACGGAAGGACTTTCGGGAAATTCCTGGCGAAACGGCTAAGTGGGTCACTTCCCGTACGGGACGGTCTACTCCTCTGATGATACTTAAGTGTTTAAGGGGGGGTTTTTCCAAGCACCGCCGTCCGTACCAGCAATGGACGTGACTCTTGGCTGGCTTGCGCACCCCAACACCGCCGGGAATAGGCTCAAGCCTCGGCACGGCAGAGCAGGAGCAAGCCTGCTTGCGGCCTCATCACGCTCATTCAAACGTAGAACAATAGTTGTTACTAGTGGGGGCCCCCCAGGGGCTGCGGTCGTCTGTGCTAAAACACAGTCGGCTGCAGTACGGGGTTAGCGATCCCGGGGTGCCCAAGCTCGTAGTATACCGTAAACCCGTGGTCATGTTTCACGGGAGCGGGGGACTTGCCTTAACCGGCTGGTCCGCGAGGTTGATAACCTCTATAAAAAGTCCCTAACCGAACGCTGAGGTATCGCGGCTAGTAGGCACTCCCCAGTCGATGGCACTGGGGGGTGGGCTGGTGGGTGCATCAGCCCTTAGCGTCCACCTCAGGACACCTGGCGAACTCCGGTTGTATTAGCCTTGCCCGGGTAGTGGGGGCTCTGCCTGGGTCGACTTTCATTCCCCCGTACTCGTGGGACCAGATATGGAGTGTTCAAAAAATAAAAAACAAAACAAGTCGAGGAGGAGGAGGATAACAGAAAGTGATGACGAGAACATCACTAAAAAGTATGAGTCGGAACCAAGGGTTGTTCTAACACCCGTAAAAGAAAAGAGCAGAGATAGTTCGGGTTGCTCGTCGTCTGACGACGAAGCTCCGAAACGAAACGCTGCTAAAGGAACGAAAATGTCCAAAAGATCAGTTGGAGCGGACATGGACAAGTCTAAGTTTCCTGAAGACGCCTCCTTGGAGGCTGTTGCTCAGGAAAGGAAAGAGCTTGAGAGATTCCTCTTTGAGGAATCGAACAAAATAAATAGACCTGCCATCAAGTTCATTTTGGAGAAGTGGGCGTCCATGGAGGCCCGTCTACAAAATGTCTTGGTGGAGAATAAGATCTTGAAAGAAGGTGCGAAAAACGTGGGAAAGCTGCAGCCTGAGGCTCCCACATACGCACAGGCCGCGGCTATGCGAACGCATGCACCGCGCCCTTCTGGGCCGAGCACGGCGGCTCCAGAAAAAAGGATTCTCCCCCCAAAGGAGAAATGTGAAGTTGTCCTCATAAAACCAGAAAAAGAGGACAAAAGAAATAATGAGGAAATAAAAGCCGCAGTGCTTAAAGGACTGAGTAAAGTTCGAAAGAACTTAAAGGTACGAAGCATACGGCAAATGAGGAAACAGGGTCTGGTGGTCGAAGTGATGACCCGAAAGGGACGTAGAAGTCATCGAATCCTGCGACCTCAGGAAAATCGGCTTTGTGATGGAGCGGCCGAAAAAGATCGACCCGTCTGCCATAATTTATGGCGTGGAGCGGGAATATAAGGAGGAGGATCTGAAAGAGGATCTGGTTAAAAAGAACCTCGATATTAGTTCCGAATCCGAAGCTGAAGAGGCAAAAAAGTTAATAAAGTTTGTCCACAGCTTTAAGGCGAAGGATGAAAGGCGTGTTAACTGGATAATCCAGTTACCGCCTAAATACCACAAGGCTCTAACCAGTAAGGGACGAGCGTTTCTTATGTGGAGATCCTACGGGATCCGAAATTACGTAAATGTTACCAAATGTTACAAGTGCCACGGATATGGGCACATCGCAAAGGCCTGCAGTTCGCAGAGCCAATTATGCAGTTTCTGCGGCAGCGATGACCATCTAAGGAAGGACTGCCGCAGAAAAGAGAGCCCAGTGTGCATAAACTGCACAAGGGCGAAACGAAAGGAAACAGGGCACGTGGTGCATGATCAAAAATGCCCTGAGTACATGCGACATTTAGACCTCTACCTTAATCGCATTAAATGCGAATAAAGTTAGGGCAAATAAATGCGCAACGATCCGCAGCAGCTGCCACGAATCTAGAAAACATCATGCGGGAAAAGGAGCTCGACATGTTATGCCTGCAGGAGCCCTTTTCCCATAAAGGAAGAGTGAGGGGATACAACTCCCCGAACTTGGCAAAGATCGAGCCACACACCAGTGGACGTCCGTGGGTAGCTGCTGTGATTAACAGAGAGAGCACCGAAGTTCTGCTGAACGTCGGAGATGAAAGTGAGCACGTCATGTGCTTTAGGGTCATAGCTGGAGACCTCGAGTTTATTGTTATAAATGTGTACTGCCAGCATTCGGAGCCGATAGAGCGGTTCCTGGGCCAGATGGAAAGCCTGCTCAGCTGCTTTTCTGCTGAGAAGGTACTCATCACAATGGATGCTAACGCCAAGTCTGAAGCGTGGTATTCAGGGACAACAGATGAAAAGGGCACCCTTGTAGAGGAATTCATGTTAGGGAATAACCTAACGCTGTTGAACAGATCTAATAATCCGCCCACATACATGAGTGCAAGCGGGCAGTCTAACATTGACCTAACGCTTGTCACTCCAAACCTCATAAAACACGTCACAGATTGGAAGGTTGATTGCTCGTGCACTACAAGTGACCACAACCTTATTGTAATAGAACTACAAGGGGAGTCCAAAAGCAATAGAATCTGGAATCGAACTCTTGGGTATAACACCAAGAGAGCGAACTGGCAAAAGTTCAGGGAGCTAGCGATTCAGAAATTTGACGAGAATACTATTGGATTGTTGAGCACACTCCCCGCGGACCAGGCGGTCAGGGTGTTCAACAAAACTCTTGAAAGCTGCTGCGAAGCGGCAATACCGAAAAGGAAACAGGCAAACAGAATGGTACCTTGGTGGAATGAGCAGCTGGCAGATTTGAGGAAAAGAGCCACGCTTGCAAAGAAGCAGCTCCTGAGGGCAAGGCGGCTCCAGCTTGATGATTTGATAAATAAATACGCAGACACATACAGGACACTGAGGAACAGCTATGTCTCAAAGATAAAGAGGTGCAAAAAAGAGACGTGGCAGAACTTCGTCCAAGTAGAGGGGAATAAAGACCCATGGGGCATACCGTACAAAATCGTACGGGAGAAGTTTCAAAAACCATCCTTATGGACGGCCCTGAAACTGCCGAATGGGCAGAGAACGATGAGCATTGGCGCCACCATCGAGGCTCTACTTGAAAAATGCGTGCCGGCAGCAAATGCTGGCACGCGTGGGGATGGGGACCTGATGCTGGAGCAAGAGCTCCGAAACTACAGAAACGCAAACACAGAAAATCAAATTAAAGTCGAGGAAATAAACTCCGCAATAAACGCATTCAAAAACAATAAAGCCCCAGGTCCTGACAACTTCAAAATAGAGGTTGTCAAGGAACTGTGGAAAATCCAACCAATGGTAATCCAAAACCTATACAACAATTGCTTCAGACAGGAATACTTCCCCAAACTATGGAAGGAGTCGAGTCTGATAGTGGTGCCTAAAGACGAGCAGAGAGACAGGACTCTATTAAACTCGTACAGGCCGATCGCATTACTGTCCGTAGTCGGTAAAATATATGAGAAAATAATTGTCCAAAGGCTGCAACACGCATACCAAGAACAAGGCCTTGAGAGCCCGGACCAGTTCGGGTTCAGAAAGGGAAAAGGCGTTGATGATGCTTTTATACAACTAAGGAGAGCAGTAAAGCACAGCGACAAGAAGTACGTTATAGTACTTTTTGTAGACATAGAAGGGGCCTTCGATAACATCTGGTGGCCCGCTGTGCTGGCTAGAATAGCGAAAGCCAAATGCAGCTCCCACATCATCAACGTCATAAAGAGTTACTTCAGACACCGAAAAGTAACAATAGAGTGCATGTCCACAAGATACACTAGGAAAATGCAAAAGGGATGCCCACAGGGATCCATAATGGGCCCAGCAGCGTGGGCCTGGTGTATGGACGCTCTTCTGAACAAAATGCAGGAAGAGCTGTCCGAATTCTTCGTTGAAACTATTGCATACGCGGATGACCTGGCGTGCGTGATAGGGGGAGACTCGAGGTCATCCCTCGAGACTTCGGCAAACAAAGTAATAGAAATGATAAACAGATGGTGCAATCAGCACAAATTGAATATATCTGCTCCCAAGACGGTTGCAATGATCGTCAAGGGGAAAATGGACGAACACAGACTCCCCAGAGTCAAAATACACAACAGTAATATAAAATACGTTGAGCAACACAAATATCTAGGAGTGATAGTGGACCGAAGGTTCACCTTTGTTGCGCACGCGAGGTATCTGAGGAGCAAGGTAACAAGACTTGTGATGGCAATAAAACGAATATCAGCAGAAAACTGGGGCATAAAAGTGGACATGCTCAAAATAATATACGGAGCGGTAGCGCTACCAATTGTCAGGTATGGATCTGTGTTGTGGTTTGATGCGACAAGCAAAACAATGGTCAAAAGGAATCTCCTGGCGCTCCAGAGGGCTCTGCTACTGCTGGTGTCAAGATCCTGCCGGACCACATCGACGGCAGCAATGCAAGTGGTAGTTGGTGTCAAGCCAATGCACTTGGAAATTGTGGAGGAGGCCCTGCTAAAAAGGGCAAAGAGGAATCTGACGACAACCTGGGACTCATACGAGCACAGGGAAAAAGAAACTGAGCAACACCAACGAAGGCTCAAGGAAGAAATGGAAAAAATAAAAACTTATATCACAGGCAAGTGGCAGACCCAATGGGAGTCAGAGGAGCACGGTAGGGAAACCTACAAGTATATAAAAGACGTTACATTCGCAAGCAACAACAAGAAGTGGTTCAAACCAAACAAGGAAACGACGTACCTAATTACTGGCTACGGACCGATAAATAGCACACTGCACAGGAGAAGGCTCGTCGATTCAAGCACATGCCCAATGTGTGAGGAATCGGACGAAACGCCGGAACACATAATCTTTGACTGCGAGGCGTACGCAGGGGTAAGATACCCTGAAATAGAGTCCTATAGACATGAAAGAAAGAGCATGATTAAGGATGAAAGAGCGCTAGTAAAATTCAACGAACTAGCTAAAGATATTTTCAGAATAAGACGGCAAAGAAGAAGGAGGGAAAGTAGAGGGTCCGCCTCCACGTGGCAGGGACGGGCAACGTCCGAACAAGATTCGGACGGCTAAGAGACCCAACAAAGTAACAAACCAAGAGCCTCTGAAAGAGGAAAAGAGAAAGCACAAACCTCTGCGAGAGAGGAAATACATAAGGTCATAAAATGATAAATCAGAAAGGAAGATGAAATCAACAACATAAGAAAATAGGCAGCAATGAGTTGACGCTCGAGCTGCAGAATAATAATGACCGAATGAAAAAAAAAAAAAAAATGTCCCTATCTACTGGGGAGCGAAGGCTTCTGCAGGTTTTTCCTGAAATATGGATCAAAAACCTCGATGTAGCTGATGATTCACATTAAGTCCCACAAGCTGGGCGGTGTCTCTTCGGCGAAGTTGAGGATTTGCAGCGGTCAAATGAACCTCTCACCTCACCTCCCCGCGGTGCTCCCTGGGGCTCTGTAGATGAGATCTCGGTCTCTGATACAGAGTGCGAAAGAGTGAGTGGTCGATTGAGTCCCTCAGGGGCTCTTCGGAGCACGGGATTGGCGACCCCGAGGTGCCCGAGCAACATTGCACGGAACACGCGCAGGCTGTGCACGTCAAGGTGCGCAGCATTCCGTGCAACTACCAGCTACGGCTGAGAGTGCAAGAGACCATGGGTTCTCCATGGTGCTAGTCACCCCAGGGGCCTACGGGCACGGGACTTAGCAATCCCGGGGTATCCCGAGCCGGATCGTGCAAATTCGCGTGTACCAGAACACGGCTGGTATCTTGCACGAGCTCTCCAATGGACACGCTAGAGACCGAGCGCAAGCTGGTGACCCCGCCTCCTCGCGGCCCCCGCTGGTAACGTTTCGTCACGGAAGGACCTTCGGGAAATTCCTGGCGAAACGGCTAAGTGGGTCACTTCCCGTACGGGACGGTCTACTCCTCTGATGATACTTAAGTGTTGAAGGGGGGGTTTTTCCATGCACCGCCGTCCGTACCAGCAATGGACGTGACTCTCGGGGGCAGTGGTTTGCGCACCCCAACACCGCCGGGAATAGGCACACGCCTCGGCACGGCAGAGCAGGAGCAAGCTTGCTTGCGGCCTCATCACGCTCACCTAATATGTAGAACAATAGTTGTCCCTATCTACTGTCAATTAGATTCGTGCACCCGTTCAAAGTCAAAAACGGGACGAGACATAACTGGATTGTCCAGTTGCCAGCTAAGCTCTTCGCGAGCTTGATCAGTGCTGGCAGAGCATTCCTCATGTGGAGGACATACAGGGTCAGCGAATACATAAACATAACCAGGTGCTTTAAGTGCCATGGTTATGGACACATAGCGAAGGTATGTAATATACCGGAGCAACTGTGTGGAGGCTGCGGTCAAAATGACCATCTGAGGAAGGACTGCGCCAAAAAGGAGGAACCCCAATGCATAAACTGCAAAAGGGCGAGGAGGAAGGATATAAGCCACGATACCTACAACAAGGACTGTCCTGAGTACAGGCGGTACCTGGAGTTATATAATAGTCGCATAAAATGGGACTAAAAGTTGGGCAAATTAACGCACAGAGATCTGCGGCAGCAGCTGCTAATCTGGAGCTGTTAATGAGCGAAAAAGGATTGGACATTCTATGTATTCAGGAACCTTTCTGTTTCAAGGGAAAGGTGAGAGGATACAACTCTCAAAATATGACTAAAATAGAACCTCAAAACTGCAGCTACTCTTGGGTAGCTGCAGTAATAAATAACGACACGGTAGAGGTCCTACTAAATGTCGGAAATCAAAATGAACACGTTATGTGCTTCAAGGCCATGACAGGTGGCACTGAGTTCATTATTATAAACATATATTGTCAATATTCGGCTCCACTGAGGGGCTTCCTTGACAAATTGCAGAGCCTGCTTGACGAGTTCCGAGCCGAAAAAGTCCTAATAACAATGGACGCAAATGCAAAGTCTACACTCTGGCATGCAGACACAATAGATGGACGAGGAACCCAGCTTGAAGAGTTCATCTCAGAGAACAATTTAATTGTTCTCAACAAACCGAACAATTACCCGACGTACGTGAGTACAAGGGGACAATCAAACATAGACCTAACACTCTCCACGGAAAACTTTATACACCACATAAAGTCGTGGAGGGTGGACAATAGCTGCACAACAAGCGACCATAACCTGATTATGGTCGAACTGGAAAAATGTAACAATGCTGTCAAAAACTGGGGCAAAGACTTTGGCTATAACGTAAGGCGAGCAGACTGGCAAAAATTTAGAGATAACGTGGATCAAAACTTTGGTGATGATTTCACGGAGCAAATGAGCAACCTCACGGCCGACCAGGCCGTAAGGTCATTCAATAAAAAGCTGGATATCTGCTGCCAAAAGGCAATCCCGAAAAGGAAAGTTGCGAACAAAACTGTTCCATGGTGGAACAAAGAACTCGCTGAACTAAGAAAGCAAGTAACATCGGCCAAAAAGCAATTGTCACGTGCCAGGAAGCTACACCTCCTGGAGCTGATAGATGATTATACAAAAACGTATAAAGAACTCAGGAACCACTACGTCACGAGAATCAGAAAATGCAAAAAGGAAACTTGGCAGGAATTTGTCAAGATAGAAGGGAACAAAGACCCGTGGGGCATAGTTTATAAAATTGTCCGCGGGAAGTTATGTAAGCCGTCCTTCTGGTCGGCGGTTGAGCTGCCAAATGGGCAAACAACGTCTAACATCGACGAAACAATCCAAGCCCTGCTCACCAAATGTGTACCGAAGGAAGACGGAACACGCGGTGAGAGGGAGGAAATGGAGCAACGGCTAAGTTGCTACAAAAACCAAAATATGGAGCGACCAATTACGATAGCTGAATTGAAATCAGCTATCGAGAAATTTAAGAACAACAAAGCTCCCGGCCCTGATAACTTCAAAATTGAAATTATAAAGGAGTTGTGGAGGTACAGGCCGGCAATCTTGCTGGACCTGTACAATAATTGCTTTAACCAAAAGGAATTCCCAAACAACTGGAAAGTGGCAAAATTAAAAATTATTCTAAAAGACCAGAAAAGAGACAGAAGGCACATAAATTCATACAGACCGATAGCACTGCTATCGGTAGTTGGAAAAATTTATGAAAAAGTGATTGTTGAGAGAATTCAACAACTATATGAAGAACAGGATCTGGCAAGCCCAAAGCAATTTGGCTTTAAAAAGGGCAAAAGCGTTGACGATGCCTTCCTTAATATAAGGCGGGCGATAAAGTATTGCGATAAAAAGTACGCAGTGGCGCTATTTGTTGACATCGAAGGTGCATTCGACAACATTTGGTGGCCAGCTGTGCTGAAAAGAATTGCAGACGCTAACTGCAGCACACACATGTTAACCATTATAAAGAAATACTTTAAACACCGAAATGTGATAATTGATAATGCAACAAAAACGTACACCAGGAGGATGGAGAAAGGATGCCCGCAAGGGTCCATATTGGGCCCAGCGGCATGGGTGTGGTGCATGGACGTGCTGTTGCACGAACTGGAGGCAAGCATTCCGGAAGAAACGGTGGAGATCACAGCGTACGCGGACGATCTCGCTTGCGTGATCAAAGCCAACACAAGGAAAGAAATCACGGACCACGGAACCAAACTAATAGAACTAATAAATAAATGGTGCAGATCGCACCATTTAAGGATGTCAACATCCAAAACTGTTGCAATGCTAGTTAAAGGGAGCATGAACGAAAAACACTTGCCGACACTAAAAATCAACGGCAAGAACGTAAAGTATGTCAACACCGTCAAATACCTCGGTGTCATACTGGACAGAAAACTGACCTTCGTTGCTCACGCGAGATATCTCAGAGCAAAGGTTGCGGAGTTCATGTTCTCTATCAAAAGGGTTGCAGCAGAAAAATGGGGCATAAAGACGGACATTCTAAAAGTACTATACAAAGCTGTGGCACTCCCTATCATTAAGTACGGAGCGGTTTTGTGGTACGAAGAAGTCCAAAAAACAATAGTCAAAAGAAACATCATGGCACTGCAAAGAGTCATATTACTGCTTGTCTCCAGGGCATGTCGTACCACATCGACGGTTGCCTTGCAAACAATACTTGGAGCAAAACCAATGGACCTTGAGATAATCGAGGATGCATTGGTCAAAAGAACAAAAAGAAACTTAAGCACAACATGGGACACATACACCTGCATGGAGCGAGAAACAGAACAGGCTCAGGAACTACTGAGTTCTGAAATAGAAAGAATAAAAGCGCACATAGCAGAAAACTGGCAAAAACGTTGGGAAACAGATGTACATGGAAGGGAAACCTACAAGTACATAGAAAAAGCAAACTTCGTACAGAACAACAATAGCTGGTTTAAAATAAACCGATACACAACATATTTAATAACAGGGTATGGACCAATAAACAGTACACTAAACAAAAGAGGACTGACGGAATCTAACGGATGTCCGTCTTGCAGGGCAGCCGAAGAGACGACGGAACACATCCTCTTCGAATGTCCGGTGTACACAAATGTAAGACTGGATCGAATGGAATCTTACAGAGGAAAGGAAAAGGAGCTCATACAGAACAAGGAAATACTAGAAAAATTTAATGAGTTCGCAACAAGCATATTTAAGATACGCCAAGAAAGAACAGAAAGTAGAGGGTCCGCCTCCCCGTGGCAGGGACGGGAAACGGCTGATGAAACATCAGACGGCTAAGAGACCCAAAGAAAGAAAACCAAAAAACCAAAATAGACAAGAAAAAAGTTGGTCGAAATAACAAATAACAAAAGAAACAAAGAAAGATAAAGAGGAAGAGGCAGCAATGAGCAGAAGCTCGAGCTGCAGAGTAAGTCGACCAAATGAAAAAAAAAAAAAAAAAAATGTTACTAGTATGCGAGTTCCAAGATGGCGGCAACCCGTACGCACGCGTCCGTATCGCTCTGTCTTTGAAACGCTATTTTCGGTGGAAAAAGTTTGAGCAGTGTTGAAAGTGCATTATCAGTGTGTTGTGCTAGTGAAACTGCATCGGCCTATGTAAAGTTTTGCATAAATTCCGTCAAATAAGTGAGATACAAAGCAATAAAGTGTCTAGCACGTGTGTGCGACGCCTCAGAAGAGGTGTCGCTTATTATTGCGCTTAGGCGCATAGTGCGCAAGAGCGGATTATCTGTGCTGGTGCGGAAAAATTGTACGATCATTTCAAGTGTAATTTTATTGAAATCGACCCAGAAATAGTGACGTTATTAATTTTTAAGTGTTTTGCTGCCACGTGCTCGCAGTGTCGGCCATCTTGGCTTTGCTGCAGCACGTCTTCCCGGCGCTCGCCATCTCGCGGTCGGCGCCCGAACTAGTGCCTCTCAGTGTCCCGGGTTCGAATCCTACTTCCCTATAACTTTTCTTTTTATGGTTTTTTCTTCTTTTTCTTTTGCTTTTTGAGTTCTAAGGACAGTGCTTAAGGGGTGTGGTACCCCCTTTTGTGGTTCAGGGCCGTATTTAATTTTATTTAATTGATTTTTCGCCCCAAAAAAGTGTATTCGTGTTTAATTATTATCTAATCCATCTCAGATACTTCTCTTCGACCTTTGTGGTCACAGTGTTTGTTCTAAAGATCTGTGGTAACCCTCTTATCATACTCAGGGCCGTACCTAGACAATTTTTCCCCCCAAAAAAATTGTGTTTTCTATACTTTTGTGTTATTATTGTTAGATCTTAGTGGATTATTGTGTAGTATTTTAGCGTTTCTAAGATTAATATTAGCTTAAAATAAACTGCTCTATATCCATCCTAAAATGGACGGAAGTAAAAGAGAAGCTTTTTACGCTGAAAAGGGGCATCAAACAGATACCAGTGATGCCTCCGGAAGCAAACCCAAGAAAAGAAAGGAAAAGAAGAGTGATGAAGACTCTGCATCCAGAGATGTCAGAAAAAGGCGATTAGTTATGCAGGATTTAGAAAATTTTCCCCCACTTGTGGATAAAATGAGATCTCACAAGGAACTCTTGGGACGTGCAGAGAAGTCATTCTCCCGAGCTCTAATTAAGAAGAAAGGCGGAAAAAGATCTGAACAAGACACGGACACGCAGTCTATGGTAGATAGCGAGACAGAATACGAACCCGCATCTGCAACAAAGGACGTCAAGATTGCACAAGAGGGTAACTCCAAGGCCAGATTCCGTAAGCCATCGAGGAAAATGGTAAGTCCTGCCGTAAATAATCCTAGTTATCTCGAAGCTGATCTAGCTGGATTCTCGCTGAAAGAACAGCACGATAAACTCTTCCGGGAAGCCATGCATACGTTAATCGAATTAAAATATAGTACCGAAAATGATAGCGTGCTGCAAGTAATTGCAAATATCAATGAAATGCAAAGCCTATTAGTCAGATCGTTGATGAACAACTGCAATCTTGAGGGCCAGGTAGTGGCATTGAAACAGGAAATAGCAGAAATTAAAAAGACGGCACGTAGCATTAAGGACCCAAACGAACGGCAGATTACTGAGAAAAAGACAACATACGCGGAGCGTGTAGGAATAAAATCTAAAGTAGCTAGCCTCTCTACACAGAAGAAGAACCCACCAAATATCGTTAAGATTCTACCTGAGAGCAAGGAAATTTACAGTAGTAGCGAAGTCACGAAAGGAAAGCTACAGGAATTAATAACACCTAAAGAGGAAAAGTTGAACATCAAGAATCTCCGGAGAATCCAAGGAAACGGTGTCCTTGTGGAGACCGAGAGCAGAGAAAATATAGAGTCTTTACTAGCAAGTGAGAAACTTAGAAAAGCGGGACTCACGGTGGAAATACCACCGAAAAAGAATCCCCGGCTAATCATATATGACGTCCCAAAGATGGATAATGATACAGAAATCATCGAAACCATCATTGATCAGAACATAAATGAGAAAGAGAAAGTTAAGCTGCGCCCACAAATGCGCATTGCTTTCAAAACTGGAGACAAATCTAAGGACAGGAACAATGTAATAATTGAGGTGTCCAAGGAAGTCCGGGATATACTAATTAATAAAGGCCGGCTGTTTATGGGGTGGAGTTATTGCAGGGTGCAGGATTATATAGCAGTCACTCGCTGCTATAAATGTCAGGGATTCGGACACACATCCAGGTACTGTAAAAGTGAAATGGATATCTGCGGACATTGCTCCACGAGTGGTCACAGCTTTAAAGACTGTCCAAATAAGCATAAAGCAGCTACATGCTCAAACTGTAAGAGGATGGGAAGAAACAGCAACCATGTTGTCACTAGCAGGGAATGCCCATTATATATTTCTTCTCTAAATCAACTGATCTTAAGAACGGATTATGGAGTCTAGAAATACACATAATAATATCACAGATATACACTCAGTAAATTCCACAATGGCGACTAAACCCAAAAATAGCAGATCTCCGGAAACAGTCAAAATAGCACAGCTCAATGCGCAAAATTCACGACAAGCTATAGACGACATAAGAGTATCCATGACGGAAATGGGAATCGACGCAATAGCCCTTCAAGAGCCCTACAATTCTAACGGAGTAATCAGAGGCCTCGGACTAACCACGAAAATAATTCTGGACACTAAAACCTTCACCAGCAGAGTAAAGAATAGGAACCCCAAATCAGCCATAGCGGTTCGTAATCCTGAAATAAAATGCTTAAAACTTGAACACTTATGCTCCACACACTTCACATGCGTCGAAATAGTGCGGCTACATACTCGATTTTACCTAATTAGTGCCTATATGCAGTACTCTGACCCGATACGCGATTACCTACAACAACTGGAAAAAATTTTAGAAACGCTTCAAGGGAAAGAGGTAATTATATGCATTGATGCAAATGCAACATCCACCTCTTGGCACAGATTAACGACATCTCACAGTGGAAGATCAGAGCAGAGAGGTGAGGAACTTGACGAATTTATCGCACAGCACAGATTAATCATACTCAATAGAACTTGTAACGCGCCCACTTTTGACAACTTACATGGTCAATCTAACATAGACGTAACAATAGCCACTACCGCAATAGCCAGTAAAGTTAGAAATTGGATAGTACACCCTAACAGAATTAACAGCGATCATAGGCTAATTACCTTCGAAATAGCATGCACAAACCAAAGAATCCTAACGACACAGAACAATAGATTCAACATGAATAGGGCAGATTGGGACGCCTTCCGAGCGCACATAAGACAATCCTTAAATCGGATCACACAACAGCACGATGAAAACACAATTAATGCGCAAACGAGATCAGAAATCATAGACCAAATAATACTCAACGCAGGAAACGCAACCATTCCCAAGAAGCGAATATTCAGCAAATCCGTGCCGTGGTGGAACCAAACCCTGCGTAACCTCAGGGAAAAGGTCTTCCAAGCCAGGCACGGGCTTCAACGAACCAGGGATGAAACGGCCAGGAAACGACTGCTCTCAAAATATAGAAAACTGAGGAACAAATACTCCGCCGAGATAAAAAAAGCAAAACAGGATAGTTGGGAAAAATTCGTTACAAGGGAGGGAAACAAGCAACCCTGGAGCATCATCTACAAATTACAGACGAAGAGACTTAAATTGGAAGCCGTCCAAAACAACATTTGCATAAAAGGAACTCACACGAACTCATGGGATGAGACAGTTAAAACTCTATTGAACGCACTGATACCAAACGACGAAGAAACAAATGAAACTGCCTGGCACCGAAACATACGAGACGACACGAGAGAAATCCAGGGATCTGCGGACAGCCCTCCCTTTGCAATAGATGAAATAGCTACAATAATTAAGAGTCTGAACACAAGGAAAGCACCGGGGCATGACCTCATTGAAGTCAAAATGATTAAAGAAGCCTGGCCAGAAATGCAGGTGGACATTGTTGAAATGCTCAATGGTTGTCTTGAGCAAATGCTATTTCCCAGGCAATACAAGACTGCACTGATAAGGGTACTGCTGAAAGCAGACGATAAGGACAAAAGTGATCCCAAGTCATACAGACCGATATCACTCCTTCCAGTAATGGGGAAAATTCTGGAAAGAGCAATAGCTGGACGTCTGAAGCTATTAGTAAATAATCATCCTCGATCAGCCGAAAGACAGTATGGATTTCGTACAGGAAAATCTACGGAAGATGCCATACTAGAACTGCACAGAATAGTGGGAGAAACACGAGGCAAGTATGCAGTTGGCCTACTGTTCGACATTTCAGGGGCCTTCGACAACGTATGGTGGCCGAGCATACTCGCCAACCTCAAAGATAGAGACTGTCCGAAGAATTTATATGGATTAGTGCGGAGCTACCTGGAGGACAGGAGTGCGAACATTATAGGTGCCGAAAAATCTTTGGAGAAGAACATAACGAAGGGGTGCCCCCAGGGCTCGGTCTTGGGCCCCCTATTCTGGAATCTCATCTTTGATGAGGCTATTGAAATCACAGGTCGTAGCGGAAATGGATCGATAGCCTTCGCTGATGACTTAATAGTAGTGGTTAGTGCCGACTCAAGATCAGGCATAGAAACCAAAGCGAACGAAGTCACCAGGGAGCTATCAGAGTGGTGTAAGAGGCAGAAGCTACAGATATCTGAAACGAAGACAGAAATGATCCTGTTAAAAGGCTTCTTAGACATCAAAAGACCTCCAATTGTGAAAATAGGGGACAAGTCGCTAAAAATGAATTCAAAAGTCCGATATCTGGGAGTGCACTTCGGAACCCGTCTCAATGTAACACCACATGTAAATTATATAACTACAAAGACAAGGAACATCTTCTCCGGATTATTAAAACTCGCCAAAGCGCACTGGGGACTAAATACCAAAATCATCAGAATACTATATAAAGGTCTTGTGCTAGCCATTCTCTGCTATGCAGCGGCTGGCTGGGCGGGAAAGTTAAACATACACCACCATAGAAAACTCAGGAGCGCGCAGAGGCAATCCCTACTCGCCATAACGCGAGCATATAGAACAACATCTAATAGTGCACTGACAGTCCTAGCAGCAGAAACACCGATTCACCTTGTACTTCGAGAAAGAATAGCACACTACTATCTAAGGAAAAATCTTGAGTTCCAAATAGGGAACATGCATTATACACCGTCAAACCAGCCGATCACCGAAACTACAGCAGCTACGATTAAAAAACGAATACGAGAAGAAACGATAAGTATTTGGCAGTCAGAATGGGATGCAACAGAACGAGGAGGCGTAACAAGGTCATTCTTCAGGAACATAAGCAAAAGGATGCAGCTTCTAAACACAGGTATAAGCCACAATGCCGCGCAAATCCTAACAGGGCACGGGAGAATAAAGAGCACGCTACACCGTCTCAAACTGTCGGAATCGGAACAATGCCGATGTGGTCAGCTGGACACGGTTGAGCACATCGTATACCAGTGTAAAGAGGACGATACGGAAAGGAAAGTACTTCAGGAGAAAATAAGGGGAGAAGGTGTTGCGTGGCCCTGCACACTGGAAGAGTTGGCTCAAGAAAGGACTCTAGGACACCTCTGCAAATTTGCGGAGGCTGTCATCAAGAAACGTGAAGAGTTAGAAAGAAGACAATCCAACACCTAAACAAGCATGAAGAAGACAGTGGTTGACGACGAAAGGCAATGAACCCACCGCACAAGCAACGCGGGCGCCCCCCCTTGTAGGGAGGTGTTCTTGTGCGGTGGTTAAATCCCGGGCTTCGGCACGGGCCCGCACGAGGCCGAGCAGCTGCTGGTGACCCCGCCTCCCCGTGGCCCCCGCTGGACAACGTTTCGTCGGTAATCCCTCGGGACTCCCGACCAAACGGCTAAGTGGGTCACCTCCCGAAAGGGACGGTCTACTCCTCTGATGATGCTTAAATGCTGAAGGGGGGGTTATTCCAGGTCCGCCGTCCATAACATCCACGGACGTGACTCTTCGCAGTGGTTTACGCACCCCAACACCGCCGGGAATAGGCACACGCCTCTGCACGGCAGAGCAGGTGCAAGCACGCTTGCAGCCTTAGAAGCTCACTAAAAATGTAGAACAATAGTTGTTACTAGTATGGGCCCCCCAGGGGCTGCAGGTACTGCAGTACGGGCTTAGCAACCCCGGGGTACCCGAGCTCATATACCGAGACCCTGGTTGGGGGTGCAAGCGCCCCGAATGGGAAGCAGAGTGATCTGCGAGGGGTATGACCGGTATGGCCCTGCATACACCGGTACCGAGGGGGCTGGCTTAGCCCACGGAGGGTTTTACCCTCCGGCCAGCCTTTGGGTTGGACTCTCGGGGGCAGTGGTTCAAGCCCACATCGCGGGCTAGAGTCCGTAGACTCGGCGGGTGAAGCTGCGTTAATTACAGCTCGGGTACCGTCCTGCATAGACGGTAGGGATATAGAAAGGTCCCGAGCCCGACCAAGGTAGTCTTAGAGCTTGCACTCGACGGCTAATTGGTAGTTATTGTGTACCCGGTACACTTTAACGCGTTGATCGAGCGTATCTCGATCCCGCGCCCATGGGGGCCGTGTCTGATAGGGCTTAATGCTAGGTGCAGGCACGTAAAATCATTCTCAAGGGTTGTTACTAGTGGACGCCCCTCAGGGGCTGCAGACAGGATTGTTCCTTCTGCAGTACGGGTTTAGCACTCCCGAGGTGCCCGAGCTTTCATCACACCGTAGGCCTGTGGTCATGTTTCGCAGGAGCGGGGGTCTTGCCTTAACCGGCTGAACCGCGAGGGTGATAACCTCTATAAAAAGTCCTTAACCGAAAGCTGGGGAGCGCGGCAAGTAGGCACTTCTCAGTCTACAGCACTGAGAAGTGGGCTGGTGAGTGCATCAGCCCTTAGTGGCCAACCTCCGGACACCTGGCGAACTCCGGTTGTATTAGCCTTGCCCGGGTAGTGGGGGCTCTGCCTGGGTCGACTTTCATTCCCCCGTACTCGTGGGACCAGATATGGAGTGTTCAAAAAATAAAAAACAAAACAAGTCGAGGAAGAGGAGGACAACAGAAAGTGATGACGAGAACATCACTAAAAAGTATGAGTCGGAACCAAGGGTTGTTCTAACACCCGTAAAAGAAAAAAGCAGAGATAGTTCGGGTTGCTCGTCGTCTGACGACAAAGCTCCGAAACGAAATGCTGCTAAAGGAACGAAAAAGTCCAAAAGATCAGTTGGAGCGGACATGGACAAGTCTAAGCTTCCTGAAGACGCCTCCTTGGAGGCTGTTGCTCAGGAACGGAAAGAGCTTGAGAGATTCCTCTTTGAGGAATCGAACAAAATAAATAGACCTGCCATCAAGTTCATTTTGGAGAAGTGGGCGTCCATGGAGGCCCGTCTACAAAATGTCTTGGTGGAGAATAAGATCTTGAAAGAAGGTGCGAAAAACGTGGGAAAGCTGCAGCCTGAGGCTCCCACATACGCACAGGCCGCGGCTATGCGAACGCATGCACCGCGCCCTTCTGGGCCGAGCACGGCGGCTCCAGAAAAAAGGATTCTCCCCCCAAAGGAGAAATGTGAAGTTGTCCTCATAAAACCAGAAAAAGAGGACAAAAGAAATAATGAGGAAATAAAAGCCGCAGTGCTTAAAGGACTGAGTAAAGTTCGAAAGAACTTAAAGGTACGAAAAGTATACGGCAAATGAGGAAGCAGGGTCTGGTGGTCGAAGTGATGACCCAAAGGGACGTAGAAGTCATCGAATCCTGCGACCTCAGGAAAATCGGCTTTGTGATGGAGCGGCCGAAAAAGATCGACCCGTCTGCCATAATTTATGGCGTGGAGCGGGAATATAAGGAGGAGGATCTGAAAGAGGATCTGGTTAAAAAGAACCTCGATATTAGTTCCGAATCCGAAGCTGAAGAGGCAAAAATGTCAATAAAGTTTGTCCACAGCTTTAAGGCGAAGGATGAAAGGCGTGTTAACTGGATAATCCAGTTACCGCCTAAATACCACAAGGCTCTAACCAGTAAGGGACGAGCGTTTCTTATGTGGAGATCCTACGGGATCCGAAATTACGTAAACGTTACCAAATGTTACAAGTGCCACGGATATGGGCACATCGCAAAGGCCTGCAGTTCGCAGAGCCAATTATGCAGTTTCTGCGGCAGCGATGACCATCTAAGGAAGGACTGCCGCAGAAAAGAGAGCCCAGTGTGCATAAACTGCACAAGGGCGAAACGAAAGGAAACAGGGCACGTGGTGCATGATCAAAAATGCCCTGAGTACATGCGACATTTAGATCTCTACCTTAATCGCATTAAATGCGAATAAAGTTAGGGCAAATAAATGCGCAACGATCCGCAGCAGCTGCCACGAATCTAGAAAACATCATGCGGGAAAAGGAGCTCGACATGTTATGCCTGCAGGAGCCCTTTTCCCATAAAGGAAGAGTGAGGGAATACAACTCCCCGAACTTGGCAAAGATCGAGCCACACACCAGTGGACGTCCGTGGGTAGCTGCTGTGGTTAACAGAGAGAGCACCGAAGTTCTGCTGAACGTCGGAGATGAAAGTGAGCACGTCATGTGCTTTAGGGTCATAGCTGGAGACCTCGAGTTTATTGTTATAAATGTGTACTGCCAGCATTCGGAGCCGATGGAGCGGTTCCTGGGCCAGATGGAAAGTCTGCTCAGCTGCTTTTCTGCTGAGAAGGTACTCATCACAATGGATGCTAACGCCAAGTCTGAAGCGTGGTATTCAGGGACAACAGATGAAAAGGGCACCCTTGTAGAGGAATTCATGTTAGGGAATAACCTAACGCTGTTGAACAGATCTAATAATCCGCCCACATACATGAGTGCAAGCGGGCAGTCTAACATTGACCTAACGCTTGTCACTCCAAACCTCATAAAACACGTCACAGATTGGAAGGTTGATTGCTCGTGTACTACAAGTGACCACAACCTTATTGTAATAGAACTACAAGGGGAGTCCAAAAGCAATAGAATCTGGAATCGAACTCTTGGGTATAACACCAAGAGAGCGAACTGGCAAAAGTTCAGGGAGCTAGCGATTCAGAAATTTGACGAGAATACTATTGGATTGTTGAGCACACTCCCCGCGGACCAGGCGGTCAGTGTGTTCAACAAAACTCTTGAAAACTGCTGCGAAGCGGCAATACCGAAAAGGAAACAGGCAAACAGAATGGTACCTTGGTGGAATGAGCAGCTGGCAGATTTGAGGAAAAGAGCCACGCTTGCAAAGAAGCAGCTCCTGAGGGCAAGGCGGCTCCAGCTTGATGATTTGATAGATAAATACGCAGACACATACAGGACACTGAGGAACAGCTATGTCTCAAAGATTAAGAGGTGCAAAAAAGAGACGTGGCAGAACTTCGTCCAAGTAGAGGGGAATAAAGACCCATGGGGCATACCGTACAAAATCGTACGGGAGAAGTTTCAAAAACCATCCTTATGGACGGCCCTGAAACTGCCGAATGGGCAGAGAACGATGAGCATTGGCGCCACCATCGAGGCTCTACTCGAAAAATGCGTGCCGGCAGCAAATGCTGGCACGCGTGGGGATGGGGACCTGAGGCTGGAGCAAGAGCTCCGAAACTACAGAAACGCAAACACAGAAAATCAAATTAAAGTCGAGGAAATAAACTCCGCAATAAACGCATTCAAAAACAATAAAGCCCCAGGTCCTGACAACTTCAAAATAGAGGTTGTCAAGGAACTGTGGAAAATCCAACCAATGGTAATCCAAAACTTATACAACAATTGCTTCAGACAGGAATACTTCCCCAAACTATGGAAGGAGTCGAGTCTGATAGTGGTGCCTAAAGACGAGCAGAGAGACAGGACTCTATTAAACTCGTACAGGCCGATCGCATTACTGTCCGTAGTCGGTAAAATATATGAGAAAATAATTGTCCAAAGGCTGCAACACGCATACCAAGAACAAGGCCTTGAGAGCCCGGACCAGTTCGGGTTCAGAAAGGGAAAAGGCGTTGATGATGCTTTTATACAACTAAGGAGAGCAGTAAAGCACAGCGACAAGAAGTACGTTATAGTACTTTTTGTAGACATAGAAGGGGCCTTCGATAACATCTGGTGGCCCGCTGTGCTGGCTAGAATAGCGAAAGCCAAATGCAGCTCCCACATCATCAACGTCATAAAGAGTTACTTCAGACACCGAAAAGTAACAATAGAGTGCATGTCCACAAGATACACTAGGAAAATGCAAAAGGGATGCCCACAGGGATCCATAATGGGTCCAGCAGCGTGGGCCTGGTGTATGGACGCTCTTCTGAACAAAATGCAGGAAGAGTTGTCCGAATTCTTCGTTGAAACTATTGCATACGCGGATGACCTGGCGTGCGTGATAGGGGGAGACTCGAGGTCATCCCTCGAGACTTCGGCATATAAAGTAATAGAAATGATAAACAGATGGTGCAATCAGCACAAATTGAATATATCTGCTCCCAAGACGGTTGCAATGATCGTCAAGGGGAAAATGGACGAATACAGACTCCCCAGAGTCAAAATACACAACAGTAATATAAAATACGTTGAGCAACACAAATATCTAGGAGTGATAGTGGACCGAAGGTTCACCTTTGTTGCGCACGCGAGGTATCTGAGGAGCAAGGTAACAAGACTTGTGATGGCAATAAAACGAATATCAGCAGAAAACTGGGGCATAAAAGTGGACATGCTCAAAATAATATACGGAGCGGTAGCGCAACCAATTGTCAGGTATGGATCTGTGTTGTGGTTTGATGCGACAAGCAAAACAATGGTCAAAAGGAATCTCCTGGCGCTCCAGAGGGCTCTGCTACTGCTGGTGTCAAGATCCTGCCGGACCACATCGACGGCAGCAATGCAAGTGGTAGTTGGTGTCAAGCCAATGCACTTGGAAATTGTGGAGGAGGCCCTGCTAAAAGGGGCAAAGAGGAATCTAACGACAACCTGGGACTCATACGAGCACAGGGAAAAAGAAACTGAGCAACACCAACGAAGGCTCAAGGAAGAAATGGGAAAAATAAAAACTTATATCACAGGCAGGTGGCAGGCCCAATGGGAGTCAGAGGAGCACGGTAGGGAAACCTACAAGTATATAAATGACGTTACATTCGTAAGCAACAACAAGAAGTGGTTCAAACCAAACAAGGAAACGACGTACCTAATTACTGGCTACGGACCGATAAATAGCACACTGCACAGGAGAAGGCTCGTCGATTCAAGCACATGCCCAATGTGTGAGGAATCGGACGAAACGCCGGAACACATAATCTTTGACTGCGAGGCGTACGCAGGGGTAAGATACCCTGAAATAGAGTCCCATAGACATGAAAGAAAGAGCATGATTAAGGATGAAAGAGCGCTAGTAAAATTCAACGAACTAGCTAAAGATATTTTCAGAATAAGACGGCAAAGAAGAAGGAGGGAAAGTAGAGGGTCCGCCTCCACGTGGCAGGGACGGGCAACGTCCGAACAAGATTCGGACGGCTAAGAGACCCAACAAAGTAACAAACCAAGAGCCTCTGAAAGAGGAAAAAAGAAAGCACAAACCTCTGCGAGAGAGGAAATATATAAGGTCATAAAATGATAAATCAGAAAGGAAGATGATATCAACAACATAAGAAAATA